>JAIUCV010001100.1:0-183037 GCA_026724425.1 Erythrophleum ivorense
ATTTGTTTTAGCCATAAAAAGTAAGTAAATTGAGATAGATGAATGATGGAATTTCTATATGAAATGTGGCAAAAAGAATATGTCATCTTGAAACACTTAAAGTAACCAAATTCATACTTTAAGTCATAATATGTACATGTATTGCTAAAGTGAGATTGAATATGTCTTAATTGTTTTATACCTTAATTGACGTGCCTAGGGCAAGCAAGTGTGTATGAGGCTATGGGATCAAGAGAAGGAGAATAAGGAAATTAATTGAATTTGTTTGATAAGGTTGCTTTTCATTTATTCTTATATGTATGATTGGTTTGCTTGAGTATTTTGGTTACTTGTGTGCATTATTTACAGTTGTTTGACTTGTTGATTGCTTAAATAGACTAATGCAATTGCATAGGTCCTACTTGAGATTTGTGAGTGGAGTGGCTCTAATATTGGGTGAGACTAAGGAAATGAGCATGGATTTGCTCTGCCTTAGGCCAAAAGTCCCTTAAGGGCATGGATTTGCTCTTATGTATAAATTGGCTATAACTGTATAACATGCATACTTGGTTCCATATGCTTGAGTGGACCATATGTATGTTTAAATGTTGGTTTAGCTACTAAGATTCTTTGAACCTCATATTTCCTTATCTCTACTGACCATGGCCAAGTGAAACCCAAAGTAAGGAAAATGAAGAGGCAAGGACCTAGAAAGGTCATATTTAACAAGTGTGTAGCTTAGAACTTAGTGTTTTGTACATGAATATGTAAATTTTTATTTTGATATAATGTGATAACAATATATGTAAAAGTGTTAACTATGATTTTGTGATCAATAGATACATGTATAAGATAGTAGAACATGATATAGTATACAAAAATATAATTAGTTTATACACATATTTTGATGTGAAATAGTAATTTTAGTTGCTAAGCATATTTCATATAATGAACCATTGCTATATAATGCATGTATAGATTAAAATTTGCTTGTGGTAAGAGATGGCATATTAGAGCTTATTTGGTGCATTTTGGAGCCAAAATTTTGATATTTGAGTCATAAAATGTCTGTTTGTTCTTAACTATTTTAGTGACTGAATTTGGAGCTGAAATTTAGTGAGCTTTTAGAGGACATTCAAAGCTTTCTATAAATTAAAAGTTGCAATTTTTGAAACTCTGTAAAATATTTGATGATTTTTTCAATTTAACCCCAAAAAGCTATCATGGTACTCTACTGTTCATACTATGCAAATCTGGTTTTCATGTTCTTTGAAGGGCCAAATGGATTCATTTTGACCCAAAATTTTTAAGTAGAAAGTTCATATCCCAAGTTTTAAAATGATACCTGATTTGTCTTAATTAGAGTTATATAACTCAAGTTATGAATTTTTAAAATTGATGCTCTATTATGTGTTTTATGGCCTAAATGAACAAATGACCAATTCTATAGGTATAAGCTCTAAATATATGTTAACTTGGATGAAACTAAATATTAGAGCATGAATTTGTGAGATGGAATGATGAAAATCCAATTTTGAACCTCATGAGTCCATTTAATGCATTTAGTACTTGGATTTCTGTTGCTAAAAGATTTGTTGTGTTTACTTGTATTTAAATGGGCATATTTGTGTTAAGAATATGAGATATATTAAGGTGTAACACCTTAGATGTTTATCTAATTGTGATCCAAGCAATCAGTATGAGATACAACATGAAAGTGTGCTATTTTACTAGTTCATCTAGTAATTCATAGAGCTTAATGTGTGTATTCTAGTTGACCATGGTATGCAATGACAAGCTAGGATATCATAATATTGTTTATCTCATGTGTGTAGGTAAACAACAGTACTAGGAATTAGCCCACCATAACTAGAACATTGTCAAGAATGAGCTCAGGATGAAATTGAAATTTAATTGGTACTTTTGTATCTAAAGTATAGAGTAGAGAGTCTTTACATGTTCACATTAATTTAGGTTACATTTAGGATTGTGAAAGTCTTCCCTCCTAAATGTCTCTAGTGACTAGGTTATCCTAGGACACTAGTTATTTTAGGTAGCATAACTTAGGCTAATATAAGAATAGAAAGTTTAGTTAAATTTGTCATTTAGATATATACAACTCTATGGGATTGATCTTATACTCAAAAAATTATATTATTTAGAACAACTGGTATACTTGCCAAAGCAAAGCTTGCTAATTTAATTCATTAATTACACATAATTATATATTTTGCATATCTACAAGCCTAGCAACGTTGAATGATAGTGTGTAAATACTAGCATAATCAATCACACTTGCACCAAGTTTTTAGTGTCATTGTTAGGGATGTTGGTTTTATTTAAATGATAATAAAATATTTAATTATAAAAATTCTATTCCTTGCACAATTGGTTTGTCAAACTTTAGTAAGAAGTTAATACTATAGAGATTTATTATATAAGGTAAATTGGGTTAAATAATTGACCTTAGGATAGAATAACTACTAAAATTTAGTTGCTAACTTAATAACCATTAGCATTGTTTCTAATTTGTAATTATGTCATTAATGTATATCATATTTGTTCATTATTTTTTGTTTATTGATTAATTATCTTTTTATTTAATGATTATTTTTTGTTTAGTTATTGTTCAGTTGTTTAATTTCATTAACATGTTGATTAATTATGCAATTCATTATTTATTGCTTGTTGGCCATCATTAACAATTTTGAGATTTTTGATGAATTTGTTTATTTTTTTTGGAAATTTTACAAATAAACAAAAATTCCAAAATTTTTGGAGAATTGCATATATATGTCTAGTTGTTCCGTAATTTTTATCATAATTATTGGAGTTTATTGTGATGACTTTACTCTATGAATTTTAAATATTTCTTGATTTATTTATTTTAAGCAACTCAAAAATGATTTTTGCCTCAAGTAATCTATGTATATGTAGATTTTGAATAAATAATTTCAAAATTTTAAATTTTATTTGGTTGTCCAATTGCTTTGATTTTTTTAGCATTATTAGTAGGCCCTATGTTTGATGAATTTTTCACCTCAAAATAACTTTGGATAATTTTTTACACTTTTGTAGATATTACTTTGTTCTCAATTTTATATATGTTAACTTGTTTAGATAAATTTTTCATAAACATTTTGTCATAACCACTGATTTTTGTAAATCCTTAGATATTGAAAGAGAAGATGAGAGAGATGACAAAGAGGGATTGGAATCTTAATTAAAATGGAAGAAAAGGATTAAAAGTGAGAAAAGAATAAAACAAGAGAAAAAGGGTCTAGTTTAACTAAAAGAGAGAAAAATCAAAGATTTAGAAAATGAAAATTAATATGAGAAACCTATATCTCTCATCATAATATTATAAAATAAAACTAGCAGATTAACCAAAGAAGGTTGGTATGGTTAAATCCTTGACAGAGATTGTTTTAAGTCCCTATAACCTTTAAACAAATATTTTTAACAAAGAAGAGAGTCTAACATTTGTTATGGAGCAGTCAGTTTTGAAAAAACTAAAAAATGAGTGCAAATGGAAGAATTAAAACATAGTGACAAAATGATCATTTTTAAAGATGTTTGAAACCCTAGTTTATATATTTTTGGGCTACACCATTCATCTTCTCCATGCCATAACTCACCTAGGCAACTACAAAACCATTTTCATTGTTGGCATGAAGAAGGGAGGAGAGAGAAAGGAAAGTAAGCCAAAATAGGTAAGGAATTATGCCAAATTTTGCTATGATTCAATTATGAAACATTCTTTACCCTTCATGCTCTTTTTCATAGTGGGTTTGGTTTCTAAAAAGGGTGAAGTTTATAGTTTTCACCTAGGGCAAAAGAACTTACTTGAGGAAACCAAATACACTAAAGGAACCTATATCAAGAGAGCTTCAAATAACGTATAATTTAATTATGAAAATTTTCTATTTCTTAGAACCCTAGATCTCTTCATGTTTGGGCAAGAGAGAGAGTGAGGGAAACAAATGTATTTGATGAAACCTTGATGAAATCAAAGGTTTAGAAAGGTGAGGAATAAGAATATGTGGAGAAATTAACCTAAAAATAAAGGTAAAGCAAAGTAGCTTCACCTAGGGTTCAAGTTAGGCATTGAATATTTCAAAACCCTAGGAGGATTATTTGATTCCTATAATATTAGGATTGAATAGAAATGAATCATAGATATCTTGAAGACCTCAAATCCCTTCTTAAACAAATAAAATCCCAGAGACAATAGAGAGGTTTCTCGGCCTAGGTGAAGAAAATAAATCTAAGATAGTTTTTAATTTATTTTAATGAATTTGGAGGCCTAAATGAGTGATATAGAAACTAGATGAACCATTGGTTTGAGAAAAGAATGAAATTTAATAATATTGAAAGTATAGTTTTATAAAAACCCTAAAGTTCCTTATGAATAGAATGAGTGGTATAGCTAAGTTTTAGACTTGTTTTAGCCATGAAAAGTAATTACAAGTGAGATAAATGAATGATGAAATTTCTGCATGAAGTGTATCAAATGGAAAGAGGCACTTGGAGATACTTAAAGTAACCTAAAATTTATACTCCAAGTTCTAATATGTACATATAGTGATAGAATGAGATGGAATAGGTCATAATTGGTTATTTTGTATCTTGGTGTATTTAAGCCACAAATTGGTGTGTGCGCAAAACCAAGAAAAGTAAAGAAAAAGGAAAAGAAAAAATGGACTAGTGCTTGATCAAGATTCATGGCTTTATCAAGTAGCTTGCTTTCCCTTCTTTACATGCATTTAGATGCATTTAAGTTGATATGCATTGTGTGTATTAGTTGCTTGAAGTTATGCTTGAGTTGGCTATACTAGTAGGAGTTTTTATGCATGATGAGATATGTCTTTGACTCTTAGTAAGAGTGGTAGGAAATTGAGTGCAGTCATTCTTCCCTAGCCTAAAGATGAGTATAGCTAGTATTATTTTATGCTATGGCTAGACAAGTTTAGATACTTCATACAATTTAATGTTATGTTGTTTTATGTGAACATGATCATGCATGCTTGCATTTTATTCTTGAATGGTCTATTGTATGCATTAAAATGGTTGAGTATTGCCATTAACATTCTCCTCAAAATCTCATCTGTTGTCTCCTACTAACCATGACCAAGTAAAGAGCAAAACAAAGAGAGTGATGAGGCAAAGACCTAGAGAGACCAAGTTTATGAAAAGATTAGTTTAAACATTTAATGATGTATATGTAGACATGTAAATTTATATTTTGATGTAATGTATTAATGACTTGTGCAAAAGTATTAGACTATGAATGTATGACCAAAAGAGGTATGTATAAGATGTTAGAACATGAATGAGTAAATAGAATTCCATTAAATTACATGCATATGTTCAAGTGGAATAGCGATTTTTAGATACAAGAAAATTTTCATATGATGAATCATGTATAGTTAATGCATATATAATTTCAAATTGACTCATGGTAAGAAATGACATATTAGAGCTCAACTAGCATATTTTGGAGCTAAAATTTTGACCAACTGAGTTATAAAATATTCCTTTGCCTCTAATTGCCTTAATGAATGAATTTGGAGCTAAAATTTAATGAGCATTTAGAGAATATTTAAAGCTTTTTATACAATGAAAGTTTGTATTTTTCAGAGCTTTGTAAAATATTTGGTTAATTTTCAAAGTTAGCTCTAAAAAGTTATTATGGTATGTACTGTTCATTCTACACCATATCTAGTTTTTCATGAGTTTTGAGGTGCCAAATTGATTCATTTTAACTTGAAATTTCTATAGTAGAATATTCACATCATAGACTTTAAAATGACATTTAGTTTGCTTTAATCAAAATTATATATCAAGTTATGAATTTTTAAAATTTATGCTTGTTTAGATGCATTATAGCTAAAGTAAGGAAATGGTTCCTTATATGTGTTTGAGCTCTACATACATGACATTTTGCATGGAACCAAGTACTCATAATTAATTATGAGTGAGAATTATAGAGAAACTATTTTAGAGTATCATGAATTCATTTGATGTATTTGGTAGCTAGACTCACATTCTAAAGGGATTTGTAATGTATATTTTCACCTAAATAATACAAAGTAAATGAGAAATAGTAGAGTGTACCATTTTTTACCTCATTTGCTTATGTAAATGATTTTAGCCTTGTAAACTATACAATAGAGTTTTTTATGTTGTATCATGGTTTTGTAATTTAATTTTTTTTTATTTTTCTAAATAGAAATTAGATTTTGAGTGTTTGTTTGTGAATTCTTTTATCTGTCTTTTATGTTGAAAAAAATTGACTTGATGTTTTGATATTATTTTCTATGACCTTGCTTATGCATTGTACATGGTTCAGCAAGGTATCATGATTAGGTAACTTGATTTTTCTTAACCTTTCAAACATATCTGAGGACTTGATATATATGAAAGGCTTAATTCTTAGATTTTTCTTCTATCTTTGATATGCTTTTCTTGTGGTTAATGATTTTGTGTCTTAGATTTGTGAATTTTTCTTTTGCAAAGAAATGATAATTGGAGATTGAACTCTTAAATTCTCTTATGCATATTGGTTATTTTGATACATATCTAGGATTTAGGAGAAGAATGTGCCATGGAGTTTATAATAACAAGTTTGGCAACAACACACTAATGTGTTGTTGTGAGTTTATATGTTGTGTTGTTTGTAGTATTGTTACTCAGAGCTTCAACTGAATCACTTAATCGCGATAGCAAAGGTGAACATACTTGTGATAAAGAAAGGCAACAAGACACCTATTGGGCAGATTTCACATGTGCTAAATCCATATGGCGTGGATGCGGAGGGGCAACAAGTCTATTTGATACCTCAATTGATGATGAAGCTTCACAAGCATAGTCTAGCGAAAGACCTTAAACAAAGCATGGTTTGGCTGTAGATTTGTTTATTCTTATGTAGATTCAATGTGAATTTTATATCAATTTGTTCATTTTCTTAAGTATGTTATAGTTTAAGTTTGTTTTCCTTATTACCATTTGTGAGTTTAGTTTGATGTTTTTAGTTATTGATCTTTACTTGTTTCTACTTAATTTGCAGTTGTTTGTAGTTAAGTTTAATTTTTGTCTTAAAATAACTCAAAAATAATTCTTATTTATTTTATTTAACTTGTTTAATCATTCACTTTTGTTTTTAAGTATAATCAAGAGTTCTTAAATTCTTGTATCTACATTCGCATGAAGCAGATTTCTTAGAATGGAGGGAAGATAACACGGGAGTTATTCTTGCCTTATTTTTGTTCTCTTATAGCTTACTTCATTTTTTTTATCTTTCTTGTGATGTTGAATAATTTTATAGATTTTAAATGTATTGTTAGTGTTTGAAATAATTGAATTTTGCCTCTTTGTAGAGTGTGAATTTCAAAATTCACTATAAATTGTGGGTGTATTATTCTACAATGATTTTTTTTCCAAATATATCTATTACATGTCTAGTTTTTACATAGTGAATTTTTGACACCAATTGATTCACTTGAATTGTTTTTCACATTCATTTCTTATCAATGTTCAGTTTTTCCAATTATAGGTGTTTGTTGTCTTCGGAAATTTATTGGGAATTCATTTTTTTGAATTTTTGTGTGGTTTCAATTCCTAATTTTTCTTTTGGATTCTATTTTTCATGAAATTGGTTCCATATTATTTTGATTTTTTATGGAGTTATTCAATGTTTTATACATGTTGTTTTGTTCTATCATATATTGTTTCTAGTGATTCTTACATTACTTTCTTGATCCTTTTATCATGTTTAAGTAATGTTTAACAATGTAATCTTGCATGACTATGTTTAGCTACATGTTATTTTTATCCAATAATTTTCTTGTGAATTTTTAGGAAAATTTGTTGGATAAATTTTACCGAGATGCTACAGAAGCTTTATTCTTCATAACTGTTGGATTGTTCGTTTATCATTTTTGAATATTCATTTGAGCTTTTAATTTTTCTTGTTTACCACAGCAAATCAAGAGCAAGCATAGAATGAAGATCCAAACTCAAGCTTCAAATTAAAAATCTCTAAACTCTTAACTCTTTTACTTTCTTATTATTTTCTTGTTTTAATTTTGTGCATTTTCTTATTTGTTTTTATTTTAAAATTTGGGGAGCAACCTTATAATAGTTTGTTTTTAAGTTTTACAAATAATTTTAAAATTAAAAAATAAATAGAAAATTAAAAAAAATGAAAAAATGATCATATTTTCTAAATGATGCATTAATGTACCAATTTTAACACCTTTACTAAAGCATCACAATGCTTTTGCTAAGTAGTGTATTGATGCACTACATTTTTTTATTTCTACCAATGTCTAGATAGGCTTGTATCTACACTAGTAATTTTTCTATTTTATTTTTAATTTTCATTTTTGAAAATTTTATTTTCTTTTTATTCTGAATTTTTGTTATTTTCTTTTTAGTTGTTTAGAGTAATATACTATGGCTTCATATTTGACTTTTGTTGCAACATTTTTAGAAAATTATTACTCTGTTTTATATTGGAACATTTGGGATAGTGTTCAATTTAAATTTGAAAGTAAGGGATTCATTTATTATTGTTCTTAAATTTTGGCAAAAATTTAAAATGTTTTATTGATTTTTATTAGAATTCCAAAAAGTTTTTCCAACATGTAAAATTTTCTAAATTTGTTTTACATTCGATAATTAACTTTCTTAGGTTTTTTTTTTCTTTTTTAATTTCATAGGACTCCAATGATGTTATTAATTGCTAATTAGAATATGCTATTTGAAAAGCTATATGAATATTTTTCTTGAGTAGCATAGTGTTTTGTTAATGGATTGAATTTCTATACTCATTGAATTTATTATGCACTTATACCTTGCCTAGTATATCTAACCTTCTTAATTATTATTTTGATTTTATTACTCATTAATTTATTTTTTGGTGCATCTAGAAGCTACAAATGCCATATAGTGTACTGTCTGAATAAGAAGATTACACAAACATCTCATGCCCATATAGCATTTCTATTTACTATTTTAAACTTTAAAAAGGTGTTGGTCTTATTAGCGAACACTTTAAGTAGTGTTAGTTCTTACGTTGCATTTGCCAAAATATTATTTCTAGGTTAGATCAAGTGTAACAACATAATTCTAAGACTCAACTCATGCAATTTCCATGCCTTATCTCATGCTAGTTCTATAGGAAGCGACATAATGGCATTGGAACTCATGGATAAAGTTGCATTTCATCATGGGTAAAATTTTTCATTCGGTGTCCCATGTGTAACACCATAACTTTAATGCTCAACTCATGCAAATCCCATGCCTCATCTCATGTAAATTCTATGGGAAGCAACATAATGGGATAGGAAATCATAAATTAAAATGCCTTTCTCCACGACTAAAAATTTTCTCTTAGAGTCCCGTGGGTCATATGGACTCATCCTTCTCATTCTCACATTTAAATACCTAAATACCATCATAACAAGCTCAAAAGATGGTCCATACCTTGGGCAAAGGGAGCAAATACACAAAATACACTAGTACAGCCTCGAATCAATTTTCTAGATTCAGTGCTTAAACTTTGAAAAATCATAACTAATTCTAGAAATATTGAAATCAGACACACTATATCATTCTGGAAAGCTACAGATGTCTAATTTATGGTAAAAATAAATTCAAACCACAACAAAGGCTGTTAGGCACCTAAAACGGATGGAACAATACCAGAGGTCAGCTATCATCCTTAGTTCTGATCTCTAACTTCAAAAATTCATATCTCCCTGCTCAGAGGCCCAATTGGGGTGATCTTAATGGACATGGAAAGCTTATTATGCCTAGTTTTGTCTTTCTTATAGCCATACACATGGCATATGATGTATTCTCATGATAAATTTGTTATGTAATCATATAAGCATATGTAATTACCCAAATGTATGATGTATGAATGAGATTTGATGCCAAATATATGATATAGCATGGTTTAGGTATGGAATGGCAAGACTAGACATATGCATTCTTATGTATATCATGGGGTGGATGAGTGAGTTTGAGAAATCTAGGTTTGTGCACCTTTGAGACAAGTTTAAAATGTCATTTTGGTGCATTCCCACATGCTTAAGTGGTCATGGTTTTCTTGGAGCTCAATTTGGACCATTTGGACCCTTTGTAAAGCTTAAAAATGACCATTTCACAACTCAATATCAAGATCTGACAAAATGGATGAATTTGCTCATGAAATTTGGCACACATATAGATCTTATCTAAAAATTTTTGAGAAGCTAAAGATCAGATTATTTGAAACTCTATAAAATTAATTATAAATTTTTAAAGTTGCCATTTTTCTATTGAACTAATACAGATACTGTTCATATGGTCAGATCTAGCTTGCCTCATGCCATTTTTAGGTCTTATTCTATGCATTTCATGATGAAGCAAGAAAAGTAGCATGAGAACAATAAATGTACATACATTTTGTCGCGAATAATTTTTTTCTTCAGAGTCCCATGGGCCATATGGACTCATATATAACATTCTCATATTTACTTACATAGATACAACTCATTTCCATCCCCAAAAGTGGCCTACAACTTGTGCAAGGCAAGGGAATACATAATATCCATGATAGCTACCTCGGCCAGAATTTTCCCTTTTCTGTCACAACTTTTGGAAAATCATAACTAATTGTAGAAAAATCAAAATTAAGCATTCTTTACAATTCTGGAAAGCCAAACATGTCTACTTTTGCTAAAAATATGACCAAGCCATGAAACATCACACAAAAGAAGTTTGACATTCAAAAAGATGCAAAGGTCTGACTGGCTATTGGTACTGATACAAGTTTTTGTAATGAAATTCAAAAATATCCAATTAATTCCACAAACATCTAATCCATGTAAGTGATACCAATTTGGAAAGCTACAGATGTTAGCTAGAGGGAAAAAATAACTTTAGGCCAGTCCAAGTACTTACAAGCCTCGTAAAACCAATCAAACAGTAACCTAGGTCAGTCTGGATGCTTGATACTAGACAGAAATTTCAAAAATTCATATCTCTCCCTCTAGATATCCAAATGAGGTGCTTCCAGTTGTCACAAGTCATTAGAAATGTTTAGTTTCTCCTATAAAATTTTGTGATAATTGGACATCATTTGTCCCATAAGTGACAAAATTCATTTTTGGATTGGAGTGAACAGTACTCTAAACTGATTTTAGAATTTTTCTCAACTTTAAAAATTCATCAAATATTCCATAGACCTCTAAAAATTTTGTACCTTAGCCTCCTAAAAAGCTCTCAACAAACTCTAAATGTATGACAAGTCTCAGATCAAGAAGAGTTCATTTGGATAAAAAGTGGTATAGGTTTCCAATATGGTCAAATTTGCTCCATATTAGATACCAAATGTGTCCAAATGACTTTCCTTGATATTTGGCACCACTTAGGCAAGTTTAAAGGCATAAATATGACTTGTATGAACTGCCCAAGTGGTCCTAAACCTCATGCATCTCAATTTGGCTATTCCACTTCCATTTATACATACATTTCCATAATACTAATTTGTCATTACATGTCCAAATTGCACATTTCCATCCATATAACCTTAACTCTCATTTATACATGATACATTAACATAATTATACATGTTCACAACATCATAGGACATATACAATCATAGATTACAACATTTTCCATTCATATGGTCTTAAAGTAACAAAATCTATATACTTTAATGTCATGCTCTCATCTCTCAAGTAGTTGGCTCCCATTTCCTTATTCTCTTGGTCCACCTAACATGTTAGAACATTGAAGAGGAGGAAATGAGATTCAAAAAATCCTAATAGCTCATCTCCCTTTCAATCACACATAAAGTATGCAATACAAGTCTTAAAAATGCATGCATGGACATGTTAACATATGTGAGCATTCAAGAAACATTCTTGGCATTTGAACAAGTCATACATACCATGCATAGGCTTGTCAAGTAAGTGGATTAGCCTCACCCATTCACTTGTGGATTTTGGAGTTACCTCATCCATTTTTTTAAGAGGTTTTTGACTCAACCTTACTCTTGGGAGTCAACCTCACTTTTGGGAGACTTTTTACTTTGTCTCAACTAACTTTAAGGGTTCTTGACTCATCCTCACCATGGCTAGAGGGTTCCTGGCTTCTCCACACTTAAGCAAACCAAGGTAAGCATATAAAACATCATCACGATACCATGGCATATAAAATCATGCTATAATACTTTTCGTAGCTTAAAACATATATACACACATCAAAAGACAAAGTACATTCATGTATGAGAGAAGGTGGAGAGAGCTACCTTGCTTACATTTTTATACTTTTTCCTTGAGTCTTGAATCCTCTCTCTTGACCTCACACACCCAAGAAGAAAGAGATCATTTTTCTTAGCCTAAACACAATTTATGAGAGCTAATTAGGTTCATGGAATTAATTCTAATGCCACACATCTTCCTTAAACACTAACTTGGTCTATTAATCCCTTTATGGTTCCAAGAATGCACCTAATTTCAGAGAAGAAGGCTAGGGTTTAGGCACACCAAGGGGAGAGAAGAAGAAGGAGAAATACAAGCTTTAAAGTATGGTTTCTTGGTAGTTTTTCATGCTTTCTTCCATCCACACCTCCTCTCCTTCATTCTCCTTTGTTTCCTTTGATTAAAATGAAGTTTACAAATCTGATTTAAGGGAGAAACTTAGGGAAAATTTCAGATTTGAAGAGAGGATCTTGGAGAAAGCAAGATTCAAGTGAGAAAAAGCAAGAAAACAAGGTAATTTCTCTTCCTATGGTTGCTATCTTTAGTTCCACTTCTTTTCCATTTCGCCTAACCTAAGGAACCCTAAGAGGATTTGATTTTTAGGCAGAACCAAGGATGAATCTAAAGAAAAAGGGTGTGGAGGTTAAGAATATGTAAAAGGAATTAACAAAAAACTATTAGATTTCAAGATGCAATTTCTAGGGTTTCAAGTGCATCTTGTAAAATCTGATTTTGTATGATAATTTCTAGGCCTAAATAAGGGTTTAAATGGGCTCTTAAGATCCCTAGAAGTCTCCCCATGTGCTTCTCCCCTTAAGAAAATAAAGCAAAGTCCATGGATGCCAAAACCTAGCATAGGTTCGGCCAAGAGAGGTTCTCATAGCTATAGAGAGTTTTAAATTTTTCTAAACCCATTTTTGAGTCATATATGATGAATGAATATGAGGGGAGGCCTTGGAAAAAATTTAAGAACCATAGAAAGTGAGTTAGTGCCTTATGTTCCATATTATGACCTAAAAAAGTAACATATAGTTAGGCTCTTGGTTTTGATTGTGTGATGACTCCAAGAGGCTTAAGAGGAGTCAAAAATCATATTTGAGAGGAAAGAATAGAGCCTAGAATTTATTTGAGGGGTTTTGCTTCATTAGGTGCCATTTTGGAACCATAATGAGGCTTATAGATTAAGTTAGAGTTTAAGCAAGTTGTGTGCCCTTAGAATTAATTCCATGAACCTAATTGTATTCCATAAATTGTGTTTAAGCCAAGAGAAATCATCCTCACACTTTTGTGTGTGTGTGGCCAAAGCAAGGAAAGGCATTTTAAGAGAAAAAGTGTGTAATTATATTCAAGGTAGCTCTCTCCACCTTCTCTCGTGCATAGATGTGTGCTTAGCTTGTCTTAGAATGTGTGTATGTGTATTTTTAAGCCATGAAAATTATGCTAGCATGATTTTATATGCCATGGTTTTATGATGACATATTATGTTTCTAAATGATGTTATGATGTTTGTTTGGGTTTGCTTGAGTGTGGTGAGTCCAAGAACCCTTAGCCATGGGGAGGATGAGCAAAGAACCCTTAAGATTAGTTGAGACTAAGCAAAGAGTCTCCCAAAAGCAAGATGGACTCCCAAGAACATGGTTGAGTCTAAGAATCTCTTAAAGAATGGATGAGGCAAGTCCAACATCCACTAGAAATTAGGTGAGACTAATCAACTTGCTTAGCAAGCCTTTGTATGCTATGTATGACTTTCTCAAATGATGAAAATGCCTCTTGAATGTTTGCACATGTCAACATGACCATACATGCATTTATGAGACTTGTTTGTATTCATTATGTATGATTGAATGGGACATGAGCTATTGGGATTCTTTGAATTTCATTCCCTCCTCTTCAATGTTCTAACATGCTAGGTGGACCAAGTGGACAAGATAATGAAAGCCAACCACCTTGAAGAGAAGAGCTTGACACCAATATGCATAGTTTTTTCTTTTTAAACCCATAATGATGTCTAATAATGTAAATTATTATTGTATATGGTCTATGACCTTTGGAACATATGTAATTATGATAATATGTCATGTTTAAATGGGAGAATGTATTATGTGACCACTAGAATGCAAATTGAGTATGTGTGGACAATGTGGCTTCTTGAATGAGTTTATGGAATTGTGCATATGTGTGGATGAGATGGCCAAAATAAGATACATGAGGGTTGGGACTATTTGGGCAGCTCACACAAGTCCTAATTATGTTTTTAGACTTGTCCAAGAGGTGTCAAACCCCAAGGAAAGCCATTTGAACATTTTGGTATCCCATATGGAGCCAAAATTGACCACTTTAAATCCCTATATCACTTTTTGTCCAAATGAGCTCTTCTTGATCTAAGATTTTTTATACAGTTTGATCTTGTTGAGAGATTTTTTGGAAGTTAAAGAATATAATTTTTGGAAGTTTACAGAATATTTTATGAATTTTCAAAGTTGGCAAATTTTTTGGTTTTGGTTATATCACTGTTCACTTAGGTTTGAAAATGAAATCTATCACATAGGGCTCAAATGATGTCCAATTACTATGAAATTTTATGCAAAGAAACTATACATTCCCAGTGACTTGTCACAACTTAAAACACCTCATTTGGTTGTCTAGAGAGGGAGATGTGAATTTTCAAAGAATCTGTCCAATATCAGGAACTCTACCCAACCTCAGTTACTGTTTGATTGAGTTTTGAGGTCTGGGCATGCCTGAACTAGTCTAAAGTTATTTTTTCCCTCTAGCTAACATCTACAGATTTCTAGATTGATATCATTTGCATGGATTGGAGTATTTTTAAATTAATTAGACATTTTTGAAATTTACTGCAGAATTCTATAACAGTACCAGTAGACAATATGACCTCTGGATTGTGTTGGATGTTAAACGTCCTCTGTGTTGGATGTTAAACGTCCTCTGTGTTGGATGTTAAACGTCCTCTGTGTTGGATGTTATAGTTTAGAAATATTTTTAGTATGAAGTAGACATCTATAACTTTCCAGAATGGTCTAGAATGCAAGATTTTTAGTTTTCTAGAATTAGTTATGATTTTCCAAAATTGTGATAGAAATGAGCAAAAATCTGGCCGAAAATGAATATGTATATTTCATGCTTCCCTTCGAGTTCCTTGAGATGTAGGCCACTTTTGATGATGCAAATGAGTTGTATGAGCTCATATGGTCCACGTGACACCGAATAAATTTTTATATATGACACAATGCTAAAATAATCAATATTTTTATTGCCTTTTTCATTGGAAACTTATATGATTCATGGAATTAAGTTATTTAAAGGCATGAGATGAGCTAGAAATTATGGTGTTACATCTATGCCAAGGACAAGGGTGCCTTCTTGAGTACTCAAGCACAACAAATTAACACTTATTCTCAATCTGTTATGTCCTCGGCTTGAACATCATCATGTATTCTCTCTCTTTTTACCTTTCTTATCCTTTTACTTCGACAAAAGGATGTTCTACTACTGGCTGCCTCTATTGCCAGTTTGGGTTTCTTTATGCTCAAGAGCACCTACATTTTTCTTGGGTTCCTCTACTTGTTCACTCTCTGTAATATTAAGGGGGTCTAATTTCTTTTATACTCTTACTTTGCTCTTAACTAAACTGTCCCTTGGTAAAAAGAGTTCTATTTCATGAAATCCCAAGAAAAATGCAGGTGCTCTTAAGCGTAAAGAAACCTGAACTGGCAACAAAAATAGCTAGTAGTATAACATCCTTTTATCCAAGTAAAAGGATAAGAAAGGTAAAAAGAGAGAGAATACATAATGATGTTCAAGCTGAGGACATAACAGATTGAGAATAAGTGTTAAGTTGATGCGCTTGAGTACTTAAGAAGGCACACTTGTCCTTGGCATAGATGCCCTTCTAACATAATAATGCCTGAAGTAAAAAATAGTCAGGCAATGTAAAATGATCTCGGGATGAAGTAAAGGAAAAGTCCTATTTTCCCCGAGCATCGTACGAGAATAGGGTAGACAGAGAAAAGTACAAGAGGAATACTTTAGATTGTTTGGAAATTTTCTGATTTTGGTTAAGGGTACTATTCATACTGATCCGAAAATGAATTTTATCACTCAGGGGGCAAATGATGTCCAATTGCCATGAAATTTTATATGGAGAAACTAGACATTCCCAGTGACTTATGCCAACTGGAAGCATCCCATTTGGATGCCTACAGAGGGAGATATAAATTTTTGAAGTTTTTGTCAAGTATCAGGCATCCAAACTTACCTTGGTTACTATTTTATTAGTATTAGAAAGAACGTGGTGGGCCCATTGCCCACAGGTCCCTAGATCAAACCAAGCTTTGATACCAATTTCAGAATTTTTTCTAACTTTAAAAATTTATCAAATATTCCATAGACCTCCAAAAATTCTACACTTTAGCTTCCCAAAAAGCTCTCAACAAAGTCTAAATGTATGCCAAGTCTCAAATCAAGAAGTGTTTATTTAGACAAAGAGTGGTATAGGTTTTCAATATAGTTAAATTTACTCCATATTAGATACCAAATATACCCAAATGGTCTTCCTTGATGTTTGGCACCTCTTAGGCAAGTTTAAAAGCATAAATATGACTTGTATGAACTGTCTAAGTGGTTCCAAACCTCATGCATCTCAAGTTGGCCATTCTACTTCTATTTATGCATGCATTTCCATAATACTAGTTTGCCATTACATGTCCAAATTGCACATTTCCATACATATAACCTTAGCTCTCATTTATACATGATACATTAACATAATTATACATGTTCATAACATCATAGGACATATACAACAATTGATTACAACATTTAACATTCATATGGCTTTAAAGTAACAAAATCTATGTACTTTGAAGTTATATTCTCATTTCTCAAGTGGTTGACTCCCATTTCTTTGTTCTCTTACTCCACCTAGCATGTTAGAACATTAGAGAGGAGGGAATGAGATTCAAAGAATCCCAATAGCTCATCTCCCATTTCAACCATACATAAAGCGTGCAAACCATGTCTTACAAATGCATGCATAGGCATACTAAACAACATGAACATTCAAGAAGCAATCTTGGCATGTGGCATGTTATACAAAGCATCCATAGGCTTGCTAAGTAAGTAGATTAGCCTTACCCATTCACTTGTGGAATTTTAGACTTGCCTCACCCATTTCTTTTAAGAGGTTTTTGGACTCAACCTTACTCTTGGGAGTCAACCTCACTTTTGGGAGACTCTTTGCTTTGTTTTAACTAACTTTAAGGGTTCTTGGCTCATCCTCACCATGGCTAGAGGGTTCTTGGCTTCTCCACACTCAAGCAAACCAAGGCAACCATATAAAACATCATTTGAGTGCATAAAACATCATCATGGTACCATGGCATATGAAATCATACTAGAATACTTTTCATGGCTTAAAACATATATACACACATCCAAAGACAATGTAAGCACACATTTATGCATGAGAGAATGTGGAGAGAGCTACCTTGCTTGCATTTACACACTTTTACCTTGAGTTTTGAATCCTCTCTCTTGACCTCACACACCCAAGAAGGTGGAGATCATTTCTCTTGGCCTAAACACAATTTATGGGAGCCAATTAGGTTCATGGAATTAATTCTAAGGCCACACATCTTCTTTAGACACTAACTTGGTCTATTAATCCCTTTATGGTTCCAAGAATGCACCTAATGAAGCAACATCCATCAAATGAGTTCTAGGCTCCATTCTTTCCTTTCATATCTGATTCTTGACTCCTTTTAAGCCTCTTGGAGTCATCACATAATTAAAACAAAGAGCCTAACTATATGTTGCTTCTTTAGGTCATATTATGGAACTTAAGGCACTAATTTATTCTCTAAACCTCTTAAATTTTTTCCAAGGTTTCCCCCATTTTCATTTATCATATATGACTCTAAAATGGACTTGAAAAAATTTAAAACTCTCCCTAAGTATCCCATCCCCTTTAGGTCGAGATTATGTAGCATTTGGCCTTCATGGATGTTTACTTTATTTTCTTGATGGAGGATGCATATGGGGAGACTTCTAAGGATCTTAGGAACTCATTTAAACATTCATTTAAGCCTAAGAATAATTATATCAAATTAGATTTTCAAGGGAACCTATGAAACCCTAGGTTTGCCACCTTGAAAATCCATGGCCTTTTCTTGAATTTTTTTTTTTGCATATTCTTACTCTCCTCTCTTAAATTCATGGAATTCACCCTTGGTTCTACCCAAAATTCAAGCCCTCCTATAGCTACATACATAAGGCGAAATAGGGAGAAGAAGGGGGAGGAAGTAGCTACTATGGGATGGAAGATTTACCTTGTTTCTCCTTGTTTTCTTGCTTAATTCTCACTTTTCTTGCCCTCCTCTCTTCAAATCCGAATTTTTCCTTCTATTCTTCCCTTAAAACAGATCCATATACTTCAATATAATCATAAGAAAGAAAGGGAAATGGAGGAGAAGAGGTTTGGAAAGGAAAGAGTATGAAAAACTACCAAAAATCCATACTTTTTAGCTTTAATTTCTCCTCTGCTTCCTCTTCCCCTTGTGTGCCACTCTCCTAGGGTTTTTTTCTCTGGTCTAGGATAGAAACATATGAAGCTATATGAGTGGGAGAGTGGGGGGCCCTATATATATAGGTGGAGGAAGAAAGACTTTTAAAAATTTTCCATTTTGCCTTTCGTTCTTGACATTTTCGTTTCTAATTTGTTTTAACTCCTTTTTTAGAACTGTATTTTTTATTATAAAATTTAGGTCCCAATTTAGTAAAATACCTTTGGAATGATTCAAATTGGAGCTAAAACCTTCTCGAACAAATTCGTCAAAGTTCAGGTATACCAACATTGGAAAACTTTTGCCAGAGGGATTTTAACTGTCCCAGGGCTTCTCATGGTTTTTAGGGCCTCTGAGAATCCCAGAGAACTCAAAACTTTCATTTAAAAAGCCCGCCTATGTGAATTCTAAAATTTGCTCAAAATGACAAAAATGCCCTTACGTTTCGTCAATCTTTCATCATAATTCATTTCTTCAGTCTAGCTCTGTTTTTCTTTCTGTCTGAGCCTAAGATTTTCATTTTTAGGAGTTTAGAATACTTCCCAAATTTTTTGAGACCTTAAATAAGTCATTTTGAGGGACTTACTTTTGTATCTGATGAATTTTGTACGTTTGTGGAGAAACCGTACATTACATTTCTCGTATTTTCTCTCATTTTCAGAGAACCAGATATTACATTTCTTTCCCCTTAAATAAATTTTGTCCTCAAAGTTTAGGGTATACTTTCCTCTTACTCTTTTCTTTTCTGGATAATTTCTCTTTTCTTTCCCTTTTTCTTGGCTCTATACGCTTTCTCAGCGATTTCTCAGCCAGGGGATTTTTATTACTAGCTCTTAATGAGGGTTATATTATTATAGAGTACTAGCTAGTTCTTTTCTTGAAAGGGAAAGAAATTTCTGACTCTAGAGGCCTATCTTAGGAGAGCATACTAATCTAAAGAATTCCTCGCCATGGCCAATTAAGAAGTTAGCCTCAACCAATACTTAGATAGGAAACTAGGGTGAACCCAAGGCTAATTAGCCGCGGTGAATGATGTGTTAGCCATGGTGAATGGTAGTATGATAGGCCTTCTTGGTCATATTCAGGCCAGCTTGAGAAATGAGTTAATAAGGGATCAATCAACCCATAGAAAGCAGGAACCCATAGTATCAATAAGGAAAAAGAGTAGTAAATGATCACAGAAGGTCAGTAAGTAACAGATGATTAGTGGGTCTAGCAGTTAAGACTAAGAAAAAGCTTAGCATTAGAAAAAGTTAAACACAGGGATAGTAAGGTTGTTGAGACCCGTCTATGAGGCGTTGACTCCAACCTAGAATGTTAACCCTATGAATACTATGATGGGCTTATATGATGAGTTTAAAACCATGTAGACACTGTCAAGAAAACCTTGTTGGCAGGGTCTTGAATTTTGCACGGCAATATATGAGACCTTGCCGACAAGATCCTGGACCTTGTTGATAGGATGTTAAAGTAGCCTTGAAATTTAAATAAGGTAAGGCTACCAACAGTGGGGAATATAGTGAGTGCCCCTGAAAGGGTATACCTTATAGGTAACATCTAGAGATGAGTATTATTAGCCTAATGATAGAGGCTCAGAAGAGAATGAGGATAGTTTAGAAAGCACTAAGTTATTGTAAGCTTGAGCAAAGCTAAGTGATCCAATGGCTAGAGCTTTATGAGATATGATAGCTCACCAGGATCAGTGGCAAGCCCTAAGTATGGATGATGAGAAATGATTTCATTGATACAAAGAGGCTTGCTAGAGAGAGTATATGAGGCCTAATTCTTCATGGTAGTCATACTCAGACCATTCTGAGATGTCCTACTTAATGCAAAGACAAATAGTGATGCAGCGTGGTATGATGAGACTGTGGCTGTACAGGATTAGTTTAGAGGGGAAGTGAGAAAAGGAATTACCTCCTAGCCACAACACCTAAATGTCTAGATGAATTCCAAAACTTGAAAGGCTAATTCCCTCAGGACAGAGGTTTAAGTTACAAGCTACACTCCTTAGAGCCCTAACAGCCTAAAGGTAATAATCAGTTAAGTATAAGCTGAAGCCTATAGGAAGTGACCAGTAGCATCGTCCAGGTGAAATGAGTAAAAAGAGAAATTAATTTAATAGGAAGCTCAGTGAAAGTTCTCCTTGGATCAAAAAAAGGAAGATGAGATATCCTGAATCGGGGAGATCCCTTAGTAGTGGTTAGCAAATTTCCCTAGATAGACCTCCTGAGTCTAGTAGACCGTTACCACAAAGATATGAAGACTTTACTCACATAGTTAGACCACTGACTAGATCTCTTGAGAGATAAGCATAGTGTATTGGATGAGAAAAACAAAAAAATTTATTTTTCAGAGTTAAAGCCAGATGAACACTACCCAATAGATATTGGCCCTGACCAAGGGATAGAGAGATCCCTATATGCTAGATTATGTATTCAGAAAGGGGTTAGGTATAGTTTTTAAATGAGGTAAGTGGTACAATATATCTCTAGTGATCAAAACTGTGAGAATGACTAGCATCCCACCAGAATTCAACAGTAGTCAATGGTAACTGCTCTTCGATGCTAGAATGAGACACATATGTTAGATCTATCAATGTTAAAATGAAGGACTATAAAATGCCACTATAAGTGAGTAAAGAAAGTGATAAAAAGTCCTAACCTACAGAGACAGATGTAGTAGTAAACAGAGAATAGGGCAAATAAAGAAAAGTACGAAAGGAATACTTTAGATTGTTGGAAAACTTATAATATACAGGCGATAGTGGCTTTGAGCTTAGTTATGAGATGCCCGTGTATTAGTGTTTGATGTTATGGTTTGCTTGCAACAATGGTTACATGATATTATGTCTAATCAACCTAACAGTAATGTGACTTGAGTGCATAGCAAGCGATGACATCAATCACCAAAGTATCCTAATAATCAAAAGGTATCCTAGCTAGTTAAAAAATGAGATAAGTCAAAAAAGAGAGGTAAAGGGATTCCAATAATATCTAACAGTAAGAAAAGCATGTAGAAAGGAATCCTCAGTAAATAATGTTTAGATTCAGATAGTATGAGTTCAGTATGTATGATCTGAGTCCCTTATAGTACATGTAAATGAAATAAGTAAGGACCAATGTATAGCCCCTCTCCTACCATAGATGTTGACCACACTTAGTGTGTGAGATGCCCTGGTGCCAATGCACTTAAAAACAGAATGTGGTTATAATTAGAAACTACAAGATATGAGAGGAAAGTTAAAATGAGTACACGTAAAGTAAGTAAGTCAATAAAGTAGGAAAAGAAAGCCTAAACAAAAAAAAGATGAAGTGGGAACCTGAGGATCCTGTGAGGAGTAATGAACAAAGGTTAAAATACTCCTAAGCATCAATATGATAGGATCTTAGAGAATTAGATGACACAAAACTCACTTTGCATGAAGAGCACAATGTACTTCTGAGTTTAGCCTTAGTTATTATGAGTGATGGTAACTGGACTTAGTGAGTATTTGTTTTACTGTTAGATACAATAATTTTAGGCTTTGACGTCTCTCAAAGATAGATCGCAGTAGATTCTAACATAGCACAACGAGTTGCAGTAGGCCTTAGCAGGGCTCTGAGAGGTCATAGTAAACCCAGGGGTCACAGTAGATCCCACAGAGTTATAAAGAGCCCCAATCATAGCATGATAGCCCTCTAGTGAGATGACAGCTTAAGATAGCTTTTACAAAGCAGTTAGTCTCAAAGACTAGTACAGTTTCAATTAGCTCTTGTCTTAGAGACTAGCGACCTCCTAAGCTTGGTAAACCATTGCCATAGAGATATGAAGTTTTACTCAGACAGTTAGACCACACTAGCTCTCTTGAGAGATGAGCATAGTGTATGGGATGAGGAAAGTAAAAAATTAGCTTTCTAGAGTTAAAACCATACAAACCACTACCCAACAGACATTTACCCTGACTAAGGGATAGAAAGATCCCCATATGCTAGCCTATATATTTAGAAAGGGGTCAGATGTAGTTTTTACAAGAGGTAAATGGTACAGTATGCCTCTAGTGATCGAAATTGTGAGTATAGCTAGCATCCCACCAGAGCTCAATAGTAGCCAATGGTATTCACTCTTCAATGCTAGTATGAAACACATATGTTAGGCCTATCAGTGTTGAAATGATGGAATATAAAATGTTGGAATCACTCAAATCAGAGCTAAAACCTTCGCAAACCAATCCGTCAAAGTTTAGGTAAATTGACGTTTAAAAATGTCTATCGGAAGGGTTTTAACTGTCCTAGGGCTTCTTATGATTTTTAAGGCCTCTAAAAACCCAAGAAAGCTCAAAACTTTCTTTCAAAAAGCCCTCCTGTGTGAATTCTAAAATTTACTCAAAATGACAAAAATGCCCTTATGTTTCATCAATCTTTTGTCATAATTCGTTTCTTCATTCTAACTTCATTTTTCTCTTTGTCTGAGCCTGGGATTCTCATTTTTAGGAGTCTAGAATGCTTCCCAAATTTTTTGAGGCCTTAACTAAGTCATTTCGGGGGACTTGCTTTTATATCCGGTGAATTTTATATGTTTACAGAGTCCTGGGTTCCTCTACTTGTTCATTCTTTAAAACGTCAAGGGGGTCTACTTTCTTATGCTCTTGCTTTGCTCTTACTAGACCATCCCTCAATAAGGAAATTCTATTTCATTAAATCCCAAGAATTACATTCTATGGTGCTCTCGGCTTATACTCTCTCTGCACAATACAAGACTCGCCTTCTCAAGCAGTCTTTAGCTCCCTTGAACTTCCCTGAGGGTACTAAGGCACCAACTATTTGTCTCAGCTCATTTCTATGTTTGGATCAGAGCTAGGCTTTCTCTCTGTTTAGCCTTTTTAGCCTCATCCCCAAAAGCATAGTATACTGATTTTAAAGTTCTACTAACCCAATCCAGAACATGTATTCTCAATGTCTGGATTCTACCTTGCTAAAAGCTTATGCTCTACTGGGTACTCTAATCACTCATGTGCCTTAACTCTATATCATTCTCATATTAGGCCTATCTTGGAAGATCTTACTAATCACATCATTCGTTGCAGCTAACTTCACCTTTCTGTCACTCAAGGAAGAATGGCTTTAAAATAATGAATTTCCTTACGTAGCGTAATGTATACATTTTTTTCTTTCAGAGTCTCGTGGGCCATATGGACTCATGTATCACATTCTCATAATTAATTACATAGATACAACTCAAATCCAATACCAAAAATGGCTTAGAACTCATGCAAGTGCAAGGAACACATAAAACATCATGATGTAGCCTCGGCTAGAAACTTCACCTTTCTATCATAAACTTTGCAAAATCATAACTAATCCTGAAAAAATTGAAATCATGCATACTTTATCATTTTGGAAATCTACAAATGTCTACTTTATGGTAAAAATATGTTCAAGCTATGAGACATAACACAGAAGATGTTTGACATTTGAAAAGGTGTAAAGGTCTAACTGGCTACTGGTACTGATACAACTTTTTGCTATAAATTTCACAAATGTCCAATTAATTTTACAAAAATTCAATCCATACAAATGATACCAATATGGAAAGTTATAGATGTTAGCTAGAGGAGAAAAATAACTTCAGACTTTTCAGGCATATCCAGATCTCAAAAACCAATCAAACAATACATGAGGTCTGTTTGAATGCCTGATACTGGGTAGAAACTTTAAAAATTCATATCTCCCTCTCTAGACAACCAAATGGTGTGTTTCTAGTTGGAGCAAGTCATTAGAAATGTCTATTTTTTCTCTGTAAAATTTTGTGGCAATTGGACATTATTTTCCCTATGAGTGACAGAATTCATTTTTAGACCTGAGTGAATAGTACCCTAAACCAATTTTAGAAAATTTTCCAACTTCGGAAATTCATCAAATATTCCATAGACCTCCAAAAATTCTACACTTTAGCTTCCCAAAAATCTCTAAACAAGATCTAAATACATATTAAATTTTAGATCAAGAAGAGCTCACTTGGATAAAAAGTGGTATAGGTTTTCAATATGGTCAATTTTGGTCCATATTAGATACTAATTGTGCCCAAATGGTCTTTCTTGATGTTTGACACCTCTTGGGTAAGTTTAAAAGCATGAATATGACTTGTATGAATTGCCTAAGTGGTCCTAAATCTTATACATCTCAATTTGGCCACTCCACTTCCATTTATACATACATTTCCATAATGCTAATTTGCCATTACATGTTCAAAATGCGCATTTCCATACATATAACCTTAGCTCTCATTTATATTTGATACATTAATATAATTATACATGTTCATAATATCATAGGACATATACAACAATGGGTTACAACATATGCCACTCATATGGCCTTAAAAGAACAAAAATCCATGCACTTGGATGTCATACTCTCATCTCTCTAGTGGTTGGCTCCCATTTCCTTGTTCTCTTGGTCCACCTAGTATGTTAGAACATTGGAGAGGAAGGAATGAGATTAAAAGAATCCCAATAGCTCATCTCCCTTTCAATCACACATAAAGTATGTAATTTAAGCCTTGAAAATGCATGCATGGACATATTAACATACGTGAGTATTCAAGAAACATTCTTGGCATTTGAACAAGTCATACATAGCATACATAGGCTTGCCAAGTTAGTGGATCACCCTCACCCATTCACTTGTGGATTTTAGACTTACCTCACCCATTTTTTTAAGAGGTTTTTAACTCAACCTTACTCTTGGGAGTCTACCTCACTCTTAGGAGACTTTCTACTTTAAAATAATGAATTTCCTTGCATTGTGTAACGTATAAATTTTTTTTCTTTCGGAGTCCTGTGGGCCATATTGACAGACACCTCCAATGGCTGTAATGATCAGAAAAGAAGATGAGACTTTATGAGAAGCCATTGGGAAAGGATACGGGAGACTTGATATGAAATAAGCTACCTCCCGAGATGTGTAAATGAGTCCACTGAAAGAAACATTAACCCCTGCGAACGGGTTGAGACTAATCAGATGTGATTAGTAAGCTCTCCCAAGACAGGCCTCCAGAGTTAGAAATTTCTTTCCTTATAAGAAAAGAACTAGCTACTACTCTATAATAATAGAACTCTCATTAAGAGCTAGTAATAAAAATCTCTTGGCTGAGAAATCGCTGAGAAAGCGTATAGAGTTAGGAAAAAGGGAAAGAAAAGAGCAATTAGCCAGAAAAGAAAAGAGTAAGAGGAAAGCATAACCCCAATTTTGAAGACAAAATTTATTTAAGGGGGGAGAAATGTAATAGTTGGTTCTCTAAAAACGAGAGAAAATGCAAAAAAACGTAACGTACGGCTTCTACGTCAACGTACAAAATTCACCGGATACAAAAGTAAGTCCTTCAAAATGACTTAGTTAAGGTCCCAAAAAATTTGTAAAGCATTCTAGACTCCTAAAAATAAAAATCTCAGCTCAGACAGAAAGAAAAATGAAGCTAGAATGAAAAAATGAATTATGATGAAAGATTGACAAAACATAAAGGCATTTTCGTTATTTTAAGCAAATTTTGGAATTCACATAGGAGGGATTTTTAAATAAAAATTTTGAATGCTCCAGGGTTCTCAGAGGCCCTGAAAACCATAGGAAGCCATGAGACAGTTAAAACCATTTCGACATACATTTTTCAATGTTGGTATACCCAAACTTTGACGGATTTGTTTGCAAAGGTTTTAGCTTAGATTTGAGTGATTCCAAAAGCATTTTACTAAATTGGGAACATAAATTTTATAATAAAAAAGATAGTTTTTAAAAAAGAGCAAAAACGAATGAGAAATAAAAATGCCAAGAACGAAGGGCAAAATGAGAATTTTTGAAAAGTCTTCCTTCCTCCACCAATATATGTAGGGTGCCCCACTCTCCCACTCAGATAGCTTCATATGTTTCTACCCTAAACCAAAGAAAAAACATAGGAGAGTGGCACACAAAAGGAAGAGGAAGAGGAGGAGTAATCAAAGCTAAAAGATATGGATTTTTGGTAGTTTTTCATGTTCTTTCCTTTCCAAACCTCTTCTCCTCCATTTTCCTTTCTGTCTTGTGATTATATTAAAGTATATGGATCTGTTTTAAGGGAGAACTTAAGGGAAAAATTCGGATTTGAAGAGAGGAGGCCAAAGAAGATAAGATTCAAGTGAGAAAATAAGGAAAAATAAGATAATTTCTCCTTCCATGCTTGCTACCCCTTGCTCCTCTTCTCTCTATATTTTGCCCCACTCAAGAAGCCATAGGAGGGCTTGGATTTTGGACAGAACCAAGGGTGAATTCTATGAATTTAAGGGAGGAGAGTAAGAATATGCAAAGAAATTCAAGAAAATGCTATGGATTTTCAAGGTGGCAAACCTAGGGTTTCATGGGTTCCCTTAAAAATCTAATTTGATGTAATTATTCCTAGGCCTAAATAAATGTTTAAATGAGTTCCCAAGATCCCTAGGAGTCTACCCATATGCATCTTCCATGTAGAAAACAAAGCAAACTTCCATGGAGGCTAAATGGTGCATGATCTCAACCAAAGGGGGTTGAGACACCTAAGGAGAGTTTTAAATTCTTTCAAGCCTATTTTTGAGTCATATATGATGAATGAAAATAAGGAGAAACCTTGGAAAAAATTTAGGAGGCCTAGAGAATGAATTAATGTTTTAGGTGCCATAATATGACTTAAAGAAGTAACATGTAGTTAGGCTCTTTGTTTTAATTATGTGATGACTCCAAGAGGCTTAAAAGGAGTCAAAAATCATATTTGAAAGGAAAGAATGGAGCCTAGAACTCATTTGATGGATGTTGCTTCATTAGGTGCATTCTTGGAACCATAAAGGGATTAATAGACCAAGTTAGTATTTAAGGAAGATATGTGACTTTAGAATTAATTCCATGAACCTAATTGGCTCCCACAAATTGTGTTTAGGCTAAGAGAAATGATTTCCACCTTCTTGGGTATGTGAGGTCAAGAGAGAGGATTCAAGACTCAAGGAAAAAGTGTGTAAATGCAAGCAAGATAGCTTTCTCCACCTTCTCTCATGCATGAATGTGTGCTTACATTGTCTTTGGATGTGTGTATATATGTTTTAAGCCATGAAAAGTATTCTAGTATCATTTTATATGCCATGATACCATGATGATGTTTTATGCACTCAAATAGTGTTTTATATGCTTGCCTTGGTTTGCTTGAGTATGGAGAATCCAAGAACCCTCTAGCCATGGTGAGGATGAGCCAAAAACCCTTAAAATTGGTTGAGACAAAGTAAAGAGTCTCCCAAAAGTAAGCTTGACCCTTAAGAGTAAGGTTGAGTCAAAAACCTCTTAAAAAAATAGGTGAGGTAAGCCCAAAATCCACAAGTGAATGGATGAGACTAATCCACTTACTTGGCAAGCCTATGCATGTTATGTATGACTTGTTCAAATGCCAAGAATGTTTCTTGAATGCCCACATATGTTAACATGTCCATGCATATATTTTCAAGGCTTGTATTACATACTTTATATGTGATTGAAAGGGAAATGAGTTATTGGCATTTTTTGAATCTCATTCCCTCCTCTCCAATGTTTTAACATACTAGGTGAATCAATTGAGTAAGGTAATGGAAGCCACCAAGCCAAGGAAATGGAGATTGACATCAAAATGTATGAAATGGGTTAGTTATGTCTCTCTTGTAGCCATACACATGGCATATGATGTAATCCTATGATAAAATTGTTATGTAATCATGTGAATATATGTAATTACCTAAATGTATGATATATGAATGAAATTTGATGCCAAGTGTATGAGATGGCATGTTTGGGGTATTGAATAGCAAGAGCTAGTATGATATTTTGTGTATTAATGGAAGTGAAATGGGCAAGTTAATATGCATGAGGTTTGGAACCAATTGGGCAATTCATACAAGTCATATTCATGGTTTTAAACTTGCCCAAGAGGTGCCAAACATCAAAGGAGACCATTTGGACACATTTGGCATCTCGTATGGAGCAAAAATGACTATATTGGTGAGCTATACCTCTTTTTATCCAAATGAGCTCTTCTTAGTCTGAAATTTGACATGCATATAGACCTTGTTGAGATATTTTTGAGAAGTTAAAGTATAGAATTTTTTGAGATCTATGGAATATTTGATAAATTTTTAAAGTTGTGAAATTTTCTAGTTTTGGTTCATGCACTATTCATTCTGCTCCAAAATGAAACTCTGTCATTCATAGGGCAAATGATGTCTAATTGCCACAAAATTTTACAGGGAGAAACTAAACCCTCCTAGTAACTTGTTTCAACTAGAAAAACCTCATTTGGATGTCTAAAGAGGGAGATATAAATTTTTGAAGTTTCTGTCTAATATTAGGTGTCCAGTCAAACCTGTGGATCATATGGACTCATCCTTCTCATTCTTACATTTAAATACCTAAATACCACTTATAACAAGCTCAAGAGATGGTCCATACCTTGAGTAAAGGGAGAAAATACATAAAATACACTAGTGCAGCCTCAGATTAATTTTCCAGATTTTGAAAAATTATAACTAATTCTAGAAAAAATCAAAATCAGGCACACTATACCATTCTAGAAAGCTACAAATGCCTACTTTATGCTAAAAATAAATCCAAATCACAAAAGAGGCTACTAGGGACCAAAACCTAATGGAATAGTACCAGAGGTCAGCTATTGTCCTTTTTGTCAGGCAATGTAAAGTGATCTCAGGATAAAGTAGAGGAAGAGTCTTGTTTCCCTGAGTATCCTATGAGAATAAGGCAGATAAAGAAAAGTAAAAGAGGGATACGTTAGATTATTAGGAAACTTGTAGTATACAAGCAATAGTGGCTTTAAGCTCAGTCATAAGGCACCTGTGTATTAGTGTTTGATGTTATGGTTTGCTTGTAACAATGGTTACATGATATTGGGTTTGATCAACCTAATAGTAATGTGACTTAAGTGCGTAGCAAGTGATGACATCAATCACCAAAGTGTCCCAATAATCAAAAGGTATTCTAGTTAGTTAAAAAATGAGATGAGTCAGAGAAGAAAGGTGAAGGGATTCCAGTAATACTAAAATAGTAAGAAAAACATGCAGAGAGAAATCCCCAGTATAGAATGTTCATATTCAGATAGCATGAGTTCAGTATGTATAGCCTGAGTCCTTTATAATATATATAAATGAAATAAATAGGGACCAATGTATAGCCTCTCTCCTATCGAGATGTTAACCACACTCAGTGTGTGAAATGTCCTAGTGCCAAGGCACTCAAAGCAGAGTATGGGCATAGTCAGAAATTACAAGATATGAGAAGAAAAGATAGCCGAGTAGAGTTAGAGTAAAAAAAGAAATCCCAAGTAAAAAGGGACTGAAATGGGAATTTGAGGATCCCATGAGGAGCGATGAATAAAAATTAAGATGTTCCTAAGTATCAATATGACAGGATCCTAAACATTTAGATGACACAGAACCCACTTCGCATAAAAAGCACGATGTACTTCTGAGTTTAGCCTTAATTATTATGAGCGATGGTTACCTGACTTAGTAAGTATGTGTTTTACTGTTAGACAAAGTGATCTTAGGCTTTGACGTCTCACAAAGATGGATTATAGTAGATCCTCGTATAGTACAGCGAGTCGCAATAGACCCTAGTAAGGTTCTGAGAGGTCATAGTAGACCCAGGGGTCACAGTAGATCCCACAAAGTTACAGAGAGCCCCAGTCATAGCATGATAGTTCTTTGGTGAGTTGACGGCTTGAGATAGTTTTTATAGAGCAATTAGTCTTAGAGACCAATATAGTTTCAGTTAGCTTTTGTCTCAAATACTAGAGATCTCCTGAGTCTGGTAGACTATTGCCATAGAGATATGAAAGCTTTACTCAGATAGTTAAACCACTGACTAGATCTCTTGAGAGATGAGCATAGTGTATGGGATAAGAAAAGCAAGAAATTAGCTTTCCAAAGTTAGAACCAGATAAACCACTACCCAGCAGATATTAACCCTGACCGAGGGATAGAGAGATCTCCACATGCTAGCCTATGTATTCAAAAAGAGGTCAGGTGCAGTTTTTACATGACGATGACGTAAGTGGTATAGTATGCCTTTAGTGATCAAAACTATGAATCTAGCTAACATCCCACTAAAGCTCAGCAGTAGTCAGTGGTAGTAGCTATTCGATACCAATATGAGATACATGTGTTAGGCCTATTAGTGTTGAAATAAAGGACTATAAAATGCCACTGTAAGTGAGCAAAGAAAGTGAGGAAAAGTCCCAGCCTACAGAGACAAATGTAGTAGTAAATAAAGAAACTGGGATCATTAAAAGTAGAATCTCCTCAAAAGAGTTGAAATCCCGATAAGTAATTAAGATGTGAGGCCTATAATAGAAAGAAATGTGAATGGTAATTATGGGATGAGCTAGTAAGAAAGAACGCAGAGATAAACAATGGACGGTACATGTAAATAAGTAAAGAGACAAATAGAAACCTCCAATGGCTGTGATGATCAGAAAGGAAAATGAGACTTCATGAGAAGCCTTTAGGAAAGGATACGAGAGACTTGATACGAAATAAGTTACCTCCTGAGATGTGTAAATGAGTCCACTAAAAGAAATGTTAACCCTTACAAATGAGTTAAGACTAACCCGATATGATTAGTAAGCTCTCCCAAGATAGGCCTTCAGAGTTATAAACTTCTTTTCCTTATGAGAAAAACTGGCTCATACTTTATAATAATAGAGCCTTTATTGAGAGCTAGTAATAAAAATTCCCTAGCTGAGAGAAAACTCAAACGAGCGAAATCGTTGAGAAAAGAGTATAAAGCCCAGAAGAAGGGAAAGAAAAGAGCAGTTAGCTAGAAAAGAGAAGAGTAAGAGGAAAGCATACCCCAAATTTTGAAAACAAAATTTATTTAAAAGGGGAGAAATGTAATATCCAGTTCTTAAAAAATGAGAGAAAATGTGAGAAACGGAACAACTTAGTTAAGGCCCCAAAAAATTTAGGAAGCATTCTAGACTCCAAAAAATGAGAATCCCAGACTTAGACAAAAAGAAAAATGTAGCTAGAATGAAGAAACGAAGTGTAACAAAAGGTTGACAAAACATAAGGGCATTTTCATCATTTTGAGTAAATTTTGGAATTCTCATAGGAGGGCTTTTTAAATGAAAGTTTTGAGTTCTCCAAGGTTCTCAGAGGCCCTAAAAGCCATGGGAAGCCCCGGGACAGCTAAAGTACCTCCGATGGATGTTTTCCAACGTTGGTTGACCCAAACTTTGACTAATTCGTTCAGGAAGGTTTTTAATCTAATTTGGATGAAACCAAAGGCATTTTATAAATTAGAGGACTAAAATTTTATGATGGAAAAGACATTTCTCAAAAAAGGAGTTAAAATGAGCCTAAACAGAGCAAACAGGGGCGCAGGGGCAAAATGGTTATTTTGAAAAATTATAAAAGAGGCTTCTTAAGTAAGATTACACCTCCACCTTCTCCAAGCTTCCATTTGTAGAAAAATGGACAGAAATGGGGTGACATCAAGAAGGGAGACAGAGAAGAAGTTTAAACTTTTGTTTAGGTAAGTAAACGGTCCCATTTCATCCCGCGCTAGTTAGGAAAGTTGTTCCTTTCTCTAAGAGCTCTCTAATGGTGATTTTCTTTTCTTGAAAAATTGAAGATTCAGGTCTAACCCAAGCCAAAAATGAACTCTTTCAGGAAATCAATCAATGGAAAATAATCTACGCGAAGAGAGCTCTGTTTTAAGGTAAGACTTCACTTGAAACACTTGCAAAATCTTGTGTTTCTAAGCCATTTAAGCTTCGGTCTAGAGAAAGAAAGTGAGGAGGAGAGTTTTTCTGTCACACCTACACTTTACATATGCTATAACTTACCATATGGAAGGATCTTGTACTACTAACAGAAGACCCTATTGACAAGGTCTTAAGTTTTACAAAGCAAAATTCGAGATCCTGTTGACAAGGTTTTTAAGTCCATAATGTAGAGTCCAAAATCTTGTCAAAAAGATCCTAGACCTGGGAGATTTGTACTGACCTATCTAAAGAGTTTCTAACACTAACCCAAGTATGTCCTATCATCTTTTCATGTAAAGATAATTATCAAATTTTACTTTCATGTAACGTTAAACACTTCTGTTAAATGTAATCGTTAGGTCCTACGGAAAGTTTCTCATGTACTATATTCATACAAATCAAAAGAGAGATTAACACTACAATGTTACATCCTCACCAGAGTCAGACTTTACATTCAACACTTGTTCAAAGGATTCATAAGACCAATTACAGTCAGTATGTAACCTATTAGTCGGTTTGTTCATTTTCTATTTGTCTGGCTCCATTTGTAGCATAGTTAATACCTGTAAAATGGTCAATTTATAATGAGATAAAATCCCAGTAGCTAACAATGTACTCAAAAAACACACATATAGATAGCACGGATTACTATCCAAGATTCATTCGATGCATACTTTAGTGTCAGAGCATGTAATATCTAAGTAACAGCATATTCTCATTCGTTAGGCTTCCGTGCTTCGATTATTGGCCACTAACAGCAATCTAGTACTCATAAAGATTCATCTTAGTAGATGTACATACAACCAAACACAGCATAGGGATTTTGGGAATTCATCCAGTGCATTAACATAAATAGCAAAATGAGTACAGTGTTAGCCACCTGTTTCATCACCGTCATTTTGTCACGTTATTCCTCAGTTCTTGCTGTCCCAATTGCCTTCCTAATTTCAATCATGCATTGCCTTAATTAAGGATGAGTCATGGTTAATATTTACATTGCAATTAAAGTACTAATCCCCCCATACGAAATTCCTAAACCCCTTTCGTTAGTTGACAGTTGGAATTCGTAATTGTAAACAATCACGTCTTTGTTTTCTTTTCCTTCTCATTAATTAGTTACTATCTAATTTATTTGTGTGTGGTCTAGTGCTTTAAAGTTAAGTCCCTAGGCCTTATTTTCAAGCTTGATTCTCCAATTTATCATCCAAATTCACACTACAATAGCGAAAAACGAAAACTACCATAGTCTCAATTTAACTACATTTTCGGACCTATTTTTGTAAAATTTCTTTCCTCCACTACATGACCTCCAAAAATCATAAAAATTGGTAGAGTGACCCCTTGTTATGTTAATTGTAAGCCACAGAAACAGTTTTCAAGAATTCCCATGGATAACCCCTGAACTATTTTGGTCACTACCTCAGTTGAGCTCGCTGTACACTGCCCTTTCTGTTTCTGGCTTTGTTATCCTACCAAATGAGCCCAAAAAATTCTAAGACTTTGCAGACCTAAATTTATACGTATTAGCTACCTCCCCACAAAATTTCATGCACTAATTCCTTCATTTACCCATTTAACAAAATTCTTTATGAAATCAGCCCTAAGCTGCCCTGTCCAGAAGCTAAATTGAATTAGTGGGTTGTTTCTTTGATCTACCTTGTTCCAAAAATTCTGTAATTTTCCAAATTTCAAGTATTAGGAATGGATAACATGTTATACAAATTTTGGCTTCAAAATCCTTTTCTAACTAATTCTACAAAGGCAAAATACCCTGGTCCAGAACAAGGAAGCAACTTAGGACTTACCTTTTATGGAGTCCTTGTACTTTGGTTTATCTCTTCATCTTTCCTCTTTTATGTCTGTCCGATTTTTCTTCTCCCTTCTTACCACTACTTCTCTTGGCCAAAAGTGAAGCTAAGGTGAATAAGGTATTTGCAATGCCATCACATGCTCCCTAAACTGAGACAATTAAATGGAAGTGGATATAGTTTATCAATTTTTATCTTTTCACTAGTTAGTGGCATTGCAGGTGTCATCCTCTCCATATCCTTCCCACATTACATCTTTAATTACATTATATAATTTCCTATAGCTGGAAGGTTTGAGCCACAACTAACACCATTTGAATATATATATATATGTGTGTGTGTGTGTGTGTGTAGGTGGGTGAATAGTGCAAGCATGAGGTGTCTTATTTGTGCTTTTGTTCTTTTCCATTCTTGTTCAATGCAAGCTAGGTGGAAGCACATATATATACTCTTCCATCCCATTTAAGCATGAGGTGCAGCTGACCTTTAATTCCCACAACTAGAAAGGTGAAAACAATGGTTGAATGTTATTTACCTATGCATGTATATAACTTGGGCGGTGGAAGCACGAGGTGTCTAGTTTTTGTGCTGGATTTTTATTCTTTCCCATTCTTATTTGGTGTAGCTAGGTGGCAGCATTCTATATCTATATCTTACTCCCCTCTAATGCATATATTGCATACGATACCTACCCCCCATGGCAATTTAGATTGTGAGCAAGATTAGAGTATAATTTATGGACATATATACATATAGTGTAAGCATGTGGTGTAAGGGTTTTTATTCTTAATTATTCTCCTCCACTTACTTCTCCACCGAGTAAGATAGGTGTCCCCATTTTAGATCATATAAGCTATTCCTTTACATGCACTTTCCTTGCTAATTCCCACGGCCAAAGGTAACACCAAATGCCACACTTATATATGCTATGGTGTAAACATAATAGTTAGGTGCATGGGGTTTATTTATTTAGGAATTTCATTGGTTATCCCCGGTTGCTTGCTAGGTGTCTCTACTTTAGGTTATATAACCAATTAGTCCATGCAATCTATGCCAATTCCCACTACTAAACATAATTCCAAGTAACCAAGTGAATGCTTATACTCTTGTGTGCTGATGGTGTCAAATGGGTGTAATTAAAATGATTAAAATCCCTTCCTTCCATTCTCCATTTTGTGCTAAATAATGTGGTAGCCTATTGGTGGTTCTTTCCCATCTAATATCATATGTAAAACTATAACTTTTCTACGGCTAATAAGATGTGCCCATTTACTAAGTACTACATATATACATGGTACGAGTGTGAGGTGCAAGTGTTCTATTCACCTTGATCCTCCTCCTTCCATGCTATTTGACTGAGTTAGCTTTTTAATTAATGTGGGTTACGTTAACAATTATGAAAAGTTCAAAATGTGACATTTTCTTTATGTGTTCTTGATGGAACTAAAGGTTATGAAGTGTGAGGATTAAGAATATACAACTAGAATTGAAAATGGAGCTTTAAAATGCAAGTTTTGGAATTTAGGGTTTTGATTGCACCTTAAACGCTACCATGAACTTAGCCATATTTTATGATGTTTAAGTGTTCATATGAGTTCCTAAGATACCAAGAGAGCTTCCTACATGTTTCTACGATCAAAGGAATTAAAGAAACTCCAAGGATGCCAAGAAGAGTATATGCTTCAGCCTAGAGTAGAAATGGCAACTAGGGGTAGTTTTAATTTGTTCTAAGCTTATTTTTTAGTCATGTATGATAAGAGAGTATGAGAAGAAGCCTTAGAAAAATTTTAGAAACCATAGAAAGTGAGATGGTCTTATATGTTTCATATTATGGCTTAAAGAAGCAACACCTAGCTAGGCTCCTTGATTTAATTGTGTGATGACTCCAAGGAGTTTAAATGGAGTCAAAAATCATAAATGAATAAATATAACAGAGCCAAGATGATGTTTTCTTAAGGTTGCTTCATTAAGTACCTTATGGAATCATAAAAGAGCCTTATAAGTCACCTAGCTTTTCTAGTGAATGCATGGCCTTAGAATGTAATTCAAGAGTATAATTAGCTTCCATATGATGTGTCTAGACCAAGAGAAATGATCTCCACCTTCTTGGGTGTGTGAGGTCAAAGGAGAGGACTCAAGGTTTAAGGAAAAAGTGTGCAAATGCAAGCAAGGTAACTCTCTCCACCTTCTCTCATGCATGAATGTGTGCTTATATTGTCTTTGGATGTGTGTATATATGTTTTAAGCCATAAAAAGTATTCTAGTATCATTTTATATGCCATGGTACCATGATGATGTTTTATGCACTCAAATGATATTTTATATGCTTGCCTTGGTTTGGTTGAGTGTGGAAAAGCCAAGAGCCTTCCAGCCATGGTGAGGATGAGTCAAGAACTCTTAAAGTTGGTTGAGACAAAAGAGTCTCCCAAAAGTGAGGTTGACTCCTAAAAGTAAAGTTGAGTTAAAATCCTCTTAAAGAAATGGGTGAAGCAAGTCCAAAATCTACAAGTGAATGGGTGAGGCTAATCCACTTACTTGGTGAGCCTATACATGCTATGTATGACTTGTTCAAATGCCAAGAATGTTTCTTAGATGTTCACATATGTTAACATGTCCATGCATGCATTTTCAAAGCTTGTATTGCATACTTTATATATGATTGAAAGGGAGATGAGCTATTGGGATTCTTTGAATCTCATTCCCTCCTCTTCAATATTCTAACATGCTAGGTGGATTAAGAGAACAAGGAAATGGAAACTAACCACTTGAGAGATGAGAGCTTGACATTAAAGTGTATAGATTTTGTCTCTTTAAGGCCATATGAATGGCAATTATTGTAATCTATGATTGTATATGTTTTATGATGTTTTAAACATGTATAATTATGCTAATGTATTATTTACAAATAAAGCTTAAGATTGTATGTATGGAAATGTGTATTTTGGACATGTAATAGCAAATTTGCATTATGGAAATGTATGTATAATAGAAGTGGAATGGCCAAATTGATATGCATGGGATTTAGGACTACTTGGGCAATTCATACAAGTCATATTCATGCTTTTAAACTTTCCTAAGAGGTGCCAAACACTAAGGGAAGCCATTTGGACTCATTTGGTATCTAATACAGAGCAAAATTGACCATATTAGAGACCTATACCACTTTTTGTCCAAATGAGCTCTTCTTGATTTAAGATTTGGTATATATTTAGAGCTTGTTAATAGCTTTTTAGGAAGCTAAAGTGTATAATTTTTGGAGATCTATGGAATATTTGATGAATTTTCAAACTTGGAAAAATTTCTAAAATTGGTTCAGGGTACTGTTCACTTAGGTCCGAAAATGAATTTTATCACTCAGGGGGCAAATGGTGTCCAATTGCCACAAAATTTTACAAAGAGAAACTAGACATTCTCAGTGACTTTTTCCAACTAGAAACACCCCATTTAGATGTCTAAAGAGGGCGATATGAATTTTTAAAGTTTCTGCCCAGTATTAGGTGTTCAGGCAGACCTCAGGTATTATTTGATTGATTTTTGAAATCTGGATGTAGCTGGACTGGTCTAAAGTTATCTTTTTCCTCTAGATAACATTTGTAGCTTTCCATATTGGTATCACTTGCATGGATTAGATTTTTGTGAAATTAATTGGACATTTTTTAATTTTATAGTAGAAACATGTATCAATACCAGTAGCCAATCGGACCTTTGTACCTTTTTGAATGTCAAACATCTTCTACATAATGTTTCATGACCTGGATATATTTTTAGCATAAATTAGACATATGTATCTTTTTATAATGGTAAAGAATGCATGATTTTAATTTTTCTAAAATTAGTTATGATTTTTCAAAGTTTGTGACAAAAAAAGAAAAATTTTGGCCGAGGCTACATCTATGAATTTTGTGTATTCTTTTGCCTTACACAAGTTCTAAGCCACTTTTGGTGATGGAATTGAGTTGTATCTATGTAATTAAATATGAGAATATGATACATGAATCTATATTTCCTACAGGACTCTGAGAGAAAAACTTATGTATAGTGCAACGCAAGAAAATGCAATATTTTAATGTCATTTTCCTTGCTTCCCTATGTAATGTTTGGCATGAGACTTAAAATTACTACTTAGATGCTTTCAGCAGTTATTCGCTCCGCACTTGGCTACCCAGTGTTTACTGTGGGCACGATAACTGGCACACTAGAGGTGCGTCCTTCCCGGTTCTCTCGTACTAGGGAAAGGTCCTCTCAATGCTCTAACGCCCACACCGGATATGGACCGAACTGTCTCACGACATTCTGAACCCAGCTCATGTACCGCTTTAATGGGCAAACAGCCCAACCCTTAGAACATACTACAGCCCCAGGTGGCAAAGAGCAGACATCAAGGTACCAAACCTTCCTGTTGATGTGAGCTCTTAAGGAAGATCAGCCTGTTATCCCTAGAGTAACTTTTATCCATTGAGCGACGGCCCTTCCACTTGACGCCGTCGGATCACTAAGGCTGACTTTCATCCCTGCTCGACGGGTGGGTCTTGCAGTCAAGCTCCCTTCTGCCTTTGCACTCGAGGGCCAATCTTCATCTAGCTCGAGGAAACCTTTGCACGCTTCTGTTACCTTTTGGGAGGCCTACACCCCATAGAAACTGTCTACCTGAGACTATCCTTGAAAATCAATGGAACAGTACCAGAGGTCGACTATCATTACTAGTATTGACCTCTAACTTCAAAAATTCATATCTCCCTACTCAGAGGTCCAATTGGGGTGATCTTAGTGGCCATGGAAATATAATCTTGTCTAGTTTTATTCTATAAAATTTTATGAGCATTGCACCTCATTTGTCCCATGAATGACATAGACTAAGTTTCTAACCATATGAACAGTATTTGCATCAATTCAGCAGAAAAATGCCAAATTTAGAAATTCATAATTAATTCCACAAAGCTCCAAATAATCTAATATTTAGCTTTTCAAAAGCTCTAGATAAGATATATATGTGTGCCTAATTTCATGGGCAAATGCATTCATTTGGTCAGATCTTGACGTTGGGTTGCAAAATGGCTCATTTTGTGTCATATAAGGGGTCCAAATGGTCCATTTCAAATTCTGAGGCAACCATGACCAATTGAGCACGTGCAAATGCACCAAAATGGCTCTCTAAACTTGTCTCAAAGGTGAATAAACCTAGATTTCTCAAACTCACTCTCTTACCCCATGCCATATACAAGATTTCATAAGTCTAGTCTTGCCATTCCATACCCAAAATGCATATTACCATTCATTTGGTACTAAAACTCATACATACATCAAAGATTTGGGCAATTACATATGTTCATATGATTACATAACAATTTTATCATAGGATTACATCATATACCATGTGTATGGCTACAAAAGAAATAAAACTAGACATTTTCATACACTTTAATGTCAATCTCCTTTTTCTAGGCTTGGTGGCTTCCATTACCTTACTCAATTGCTCCACCTAGCATGTTAAGACATTGGAGGGGAGGGGATGAGATTCAAAGAATTCCAATAGCTCATATCCCTTTCAATCACACATCAAGTATGCAATACAAGCCTTGAAAATGCATGCATGGGCATATTGAAATGTGTGAGCATTCAAGAAATACTCTTAGCATTTGAACAAGTCATACATATTATACATAGGCTTGCCAAGTAAGTGGATTAGCCTTACCCATTCACTTATGGATTTTGGACTTGTCTCACCCATTTTCTCGAAAAGGTTTGAATTCAACCTCACTCTTAGGAGACACTTTACTTTGTCTCAACCAAGTTTAAGGGTTTCTGGCTCATCCTCACTATGGTTAGAGGGTTCTTAGCTTCTCTACACTCAAGCAAACCAAGGCAAGCATATAAAACATCATTTAAATGCATAAAACATCATCATGATACCATGGCATATGAAATCATGTTAGAATAGAAATTATGTTAGAATACTTTTCATGGCTTAAAACACACATACACACATTCAAAGACAATGTAAGCACACATTCATGCATGAGAAAAGATAGAGAGAGCTACCTTTGCCACACAAGCACACTTTTTCCTCGAGCCTTAAGTCCTCTCCTTCGACCTCACACACACAAAGAGGTGGTGATCATTTCTCTTGGCCTAGAAACATCATATGGAAGCTAATTATACTCTTGAATCAAATTCTAAGGCCATACATTCACTAAAAAAGCTAGGTGGTTCATATGGCTCTTTTATGGTTCCATAATGCACTTAATGAAGCAACCTTAAGAAAACATCATCTTGGCTATATTCTCTCCATCTATTTATGATTCTTGACTCCACTTAAACCTCTTGGAATCATCACACAATCAAATCAAGGAGTCTAGTTACGTGTTGCTTCTTTAAGCCATAGTATGGAACCTATGATGCCATCTCACTTTCTATGGCGTCTAAAATTTTTTCAAGGCTTCCTCTCATTCTCTTCCATCATATATGACTCAAAAATAGACTTGGAACAAATTAAAACTTCCCTTTGGTACTCTTTCTAGCCTAGGTCAAAATCATGCTTCATGAAAGTACCAATTGGGTTTGCTTCATTTTCTTGATGGAAGATGCTTATGAGGAGCCTTCTAGGGATCACAAGAGCTCACCCAAACCCTCATTTAGGCCCAGGAACAATTACATCAAATCAGATTTTTAAAGGAGCCCATGAAACCCTAGGTTTGCTATCTTGAAAATCAATGGCTTTTACTTGAATTTCTTTGCATATTCTTATTCCCCTCCCTTAAATTCCTAGGATTCACCCTTAGTTTTGCCTAAAATCCAAGACTTCTTGGAGCTACACACATGGGGCGAACCAAGGAGAAGAAGGGAGCAAGATGTAGCTACCATGGAATGAAGATTTACCTTGTTTCCTAGGCTTTTCTTGCTTGTTTCTCACTTTTCTTGGCCTCCTCTCTTCAAATCCGAGTTTTCCCTTTTGTTCTACCCTTAACACAAATTCAAGAACTTCAATAAAGCCATAGGAAAGAAGGAAAAATGGAGGAGAAGGAGTTTGCTAAAGAAAAAGCAAGAAAAAAGCTAAGAAAATCCATACCTCTTCCTTGTTTTTCTCCTTCCTTCCTCCTCCTTCTTGTGCCCCTCCCCCTTTTTCTCTGGTTTAGGGCAAAAACAAATGTGGCTAAATGAAGGAGGATATGGGACGCCTCATATATATATGAGGGTTTAAGAACTACTTTTCAAAAATCCTGATTTTACCCCTCATTCTTGGCATTTTTATTTCTAACTCGTTTTAGCTCCTTTTTTAAAATCTTTTTTTTCCATTATGAAATTTAGGTTCCCAATTTAATAAAATGCCTTTGGAATCACTCAAATCAGAGCTCAAACCTTCCCAAATGAATCTGTCAAATTTCGGGTCAACTGACATTAAAAAAATCCACCGAAAGGGTTTTCACTGAGAACCTCAAAGAACTTAAAACTTTCATTTAAAAAGCCCTCATGTGTGAATTCCAAAATTTGCTCAAAATTACGAAAATGTCATTATATTTCATCAACCTTTTGTTCAAATTTGTTTCCTCATTCTAGCTCCATTTTTCTTTACATCTGGACTTGGGATTCTCATTTTTAGGAGTCTAGAATGCTACACAAATTTTTGGGACCTTAACTAATTCATTTATGAGGACATGCTTTTGTATCTGGTGAATTTCATTCATTTACGGAGAAATTATACGTTATGTTTCTCACATTTTTTTTCTTTTTAGAGAACTTGATATTACATCAAGAAACCAATATTTACACATAAACATCAAAAGGAGGGTCCCATAATCGTTATAGTTCTACATCAAGTCCATAGTACAACTAAAAGGAAAATAAGGCTTGTCTATCTTCAATAGCTATCCATTTCATGCTAACAATCATCTATAGTTGGTTGATACCAAGCACTTCCAAGTAAGCCCACTTTATCTTTATGGTGAACTTAATGGTTGGTATTTCTATTGTAACACTATAATTCTATGACTCATCTCATGCCATTTGTAGGTTCATTTCCATGAAGTGCATGAATTCTCAAGAAAAAGGTATTAAAAATATTGAATAAATTTGCATTGCATTGGGGATGAATTCTTCATTCGATGTCCCATTGTAACACCATAGATTTCTAGCTTTGCCTTATACTAATTTTAAGCCTCATGCCAAGCATTACATAGGGAAGTAAGGAAAATGACATTAAAATATTACATTTTCTTGCGTTGCGCTATACATAAATTTTTCTCTCAGAATCCTATAGGCTATATGGATCCATGTATCACATTCTCATATTTAATTACATAGATAAAACTCAATTCCATCACCAAAAGTGGCCTAGAACTCGTGCAAGGCAAGAGAATACACAAAATTTATAGTTGTAGCCTCAACCAGAATTTTTCCTTTTCTGTCACAAATTTTGAAAAATCATAACTAATTCTAGAAAAATTGAAATCATACATTCTTTATCATTATAGAAATATACAAATGTCTCGTTTATGTAAAAATATATCCAGGTCATGAACCATTATGTAGAATATGTTTGACATTCAAAAATGTGCAAAGTTCTGACTGGCTACTGGTACTGATATAGGTTTTTGCTATAAATTTTAAAAATATCCAATTAATTCCACAAAAATACAATCTATGCAAATGATACCAATATGGAAAGCTATAGATGTTATCTAGAGGGAAAAAATAACTTTAGATCAGTCCAAGCACATCTAGACCTCGAAAACTAATCAAAAATTACCTGAGATCTATCTAAACACCTGATACTGGGCAGAAACTTTACAAATTTATATCTCCCTCTCTAAATATCCAAATGGGGTGTTTCTAGTTTGCACAAGTCACTGGGAATGTCTAGTTTTTTTATCTAAAATTTTGTGGCAATTGGACATCATTTTCCCCCTGAGTGACAGAATTCATTTTCAGACCTGAGTGAACAGTACCCTGAACCAATTTCAAAAATTTTCCCAAATTTGAAAATTCATCAAATATTCCATAGACCTTCAAAAATTCTGAACTTTAGCTTCCCAAAAGGATATCAACAAGCTCTAAATGTATGCCAAATCTCAAATCAAGAAGAGCTCATTTGGATAAAAAGTGGTATAGGTTTCCAATATGGTCAATTTTGCTCCATATTAGATACCAAATGAGTCCAAATGGCTTCCCTTAGTATTTAGCACCTCTTGGGCAAGTTTAAAAGCATGAATATGACTTATATGGACTACCCAAGTAGTCCTAAACCCTATGCATCTCAATTTGGTCAGTCCACTTCCATTTATACATACATTTCCATAATGCAAATTTGCCATTACATGTCCAAAATACACATTTCCATACATACAACCTTAAACTTCATTTATACATAATACATTAACATAATTATACATGTTTATAACATCATAAAATATATACAACCATAGATTACAATAATTCCCATTCATATGGCCTTAAAGAGACAAAATTTATACACTTTAATGTCAAGCTCTCATCTCTCAAGTGGTTGGCTCCCATTTCCTTGTGCTCTTGGTCTACCTAGCATGTTAGAACATTGGAGAGGAGGAAATGAGATTCAAAGAATCCCAATAGCTCATCTCCCTTTCAATGACACATAAAGTATACAATACAAGCTTTGAAAATGCATGCATGGACATGTTAAAATATGTAAGCATTCAAGAAATATTCTTGGCATTTGAGCAAGTCATACATAGCATGTATAAGCTTTCCAAGTAAGTAGATTAGCCTCACCCATTCACTTGTGGATTTTGGATTTGCCTTACCTATTTCTTTAAGAGGTTTTTGACTCAACCTTACTCTTAGGAGTCAACCTCACTTTTGGGAGACTCTTTACTTTGTCTCAACCAACTTTAAAGGTTCTTAGCTCATTCTCACCATGGCTAGAGAGTTCTTGGCTTCTCCACACTCAAGTAAACCAAGACAAGCATATAAAACATCATTTGAGTGCATAAAGCATCATCATGGTACCATGGCATATAAAATAATACTAGAATACTTTTCATGGCTTAAAACATATATACACACATCCAAAGACAATATCAACACACATTCATGCATGAGAGAAGGTGGAGAGAGCTACCTTGCTTGCATTTACATACTTTTTCCTTAAGCCTTGAGTCCTTTCCCTTGACCTCACACACCCAAGAAGGTGAAGATCATTTCTCTTGGCCTAGACACATCATATGGAAGATAATTATACTCTTGAATTACATTCTAAGGCCACACATTCACTAAAAAAGTTAGGTGACTCATAAGGCTCTTTTATGATTCCATAATGCACTTAATGAAGCAACCTTAAGAAAACATCATCTTGACTCCATTCTATCTATTCATTTATGATTCTTGACTCCATTTAAACCCCTTGGAGTCATCACACAATTAAATCAAGGAGCCTAACTAGGTGTGCTTCTTTAAGCCATAATATGGAACATACAAGGCCATCTCACTTTCTATGGTTTCTAAAAAATTTTCAAGGCTTCTTCTCATACTCTCCCATCATACATGACTAAAAAATAAGCTTAGAACAAATTAAAACTACCCCTAGGTGCCATTTCTATTCTAGGCCAAAGCATATACTCTTCTTGGCATCCTTGGAGTTTCTTTACTTCCTTTGATAGGAGAAATATGTAGGAAGCTCTCTTGGTATCTTAGGAACTCATATGAACACTTAAACATCATAAAATATGGCTAGGGTTCATGGTAGAGTTCAAGGTACAATCAAAATCCTAAATTCTATAACTTGCGTTCTAAAGCTCCCTTTTCAATTCTAGTTGTAAATTCTTAATTCTCAGACTCCATAACCTTTGGTTCCATCAAGAACACATAAAGAAAAACTATCCTCCTTACTTTCTCTCTCTAGACCGAAGCTTAAATGGCTTGGAAATATAAGATTTTGTAAGTGTTTCAAGTGAAGTCTTACCTTAAAACAGAGCTCTCTTCGCGTAGATTATTTTTCACTAATTGATTTCTTGAAAAGAGTTCCTTTTTGGCTTGGGTTAAACCCAAATCTTTAATTTTTTAAGAAAAGAAAACCACCATTGGAGAGCTCTTAGAGAGAGGAACAACTTTCCTAATTGGCGCAGGATGAAACGGGGCTGTTTACTTACCTAAATAGAAGCTTAAACTTCTTTTCTCTCTCCCTTCTTGATGTCATGCTATTGCTGCCCATTTTTCTGCAAATGGAAGCTTGGAGAAGGTGATAAGGTGTAATCTTACTTAAGAAGCCTCTTTTGTAATTTTTCAAAATGACTATTTTATCCCTATATGCTTGTTTGCTCCGTTTAGGCTCATTTTAACTCCTTTTTTAGAACCATCATTTCCATCATAAAATTTAAGTCCTCTAATTTATAAAATGCTTTTAGTTTTATCCAAATTGGATTTAAACCTTTCTGAACAAATTGGTCAAAGTTCAAGTCAACCGACGTTAGAAAACGTCCACTGAAGGGGCTTTAGCTGTCCTGAGGCTTCCCATAGCTTTTAGGGCCTCTGAGAATCCTGGAGAACTCAAAATTTTTATTTCAAAATCCTTTCTATGAGAATTCCAAAATTTGCTCAAAATGACGAAAATGCCTTTACGTTTCATTAATCTTTCGTTACTTCATTCTAGTTTCGTTTTTCTTTTCGTCTAAGCCTAGGATTCTCATTTTTTAGAGTCTAGAATGCTTCCCAATTTTTTTGGGTCCTTAACTAAGTTATTTTGGGGGATTTACTTTTGTATACAATGAATTTCGTTCGTTTACAGAGAAATCATACGTTAAGTTTCTCATATTTTCTCTCATTTTTAGAAAACCGGATATTATACCCATGGACCATATGAACTCATTCAACTCATTCTCATATTTAATTACACTAATACAACTTAAACCATCCAAGAAAGTGGCCTAAAACTCATGTAAGTGGATGGAATACACAAAAATGCTAGGTGCAGCCTTGGCCAAAATTTCCAACTTATTATCATAAATTTTGAAAAATTATAATTAATTATAAAAAATATATAAATAATGCATTCTTTACCATTCAAGAAATCCATAGATGTATAATTCATGCTTAAAATATGTCCCATCCTCAACAAGGGCTGCTAGCCACCAAAAATTGAGGGAATAGTACTAGAGGTAGACTGTCATCCCTGGTATTGATCTCCAAATTTAAAACTTCATATCTCCCTGTTCAGAGGTCCAATTGGGGTGATCTCAGTGGCTATAGAAAGATTATCATTCTAGTTTATGCTTATAAAATTTTATGAGCATTGGATATCATTTGGCCTACGAATGACATAGCCCAAGTTTTTGACCATATGAACAGTACTTGTATCAATTCACCAGAAAAATACCAACTTTGAAAATTCATAATTAATTCCACAAAGCTCCAAATAATCTAGTATTTAGCTTTCCAAAAATATTTGGATAAGATCTACATGTATGTCAAATTTCATGGGCAAATTCGTTCATTTGGCCAGATTTTGACATTGGGTTGCAAATTGGTTACTTTTGTGCCATCTAAGGGGTCCAAATGGTCTATATTGAGTTCCAAGGCCACCATGACCAGTTAAGCACCTACGAATGCACTAAAATGACCTTCTAAACTTGTCTCAAAGGTGGACAAACCCAGAATTTAAAAACTCACTCTCTCACCCCATGCTATACACAAGATTACACAAGACTAGTCTTGCCATTCCATACCCAAATTGCACTACATCATGCATATAACATAAAAATCTCATTTGTACATAATACATTAGCATAATTACACATGTTCATGAGGTCATAGGACATATACAATAATGGATTACAACATTTGCCACTCATATGACCATAAAGAAGCAAAATCAAGGCACTATGTTGTCATACTCTCATCTTTCTACTTGATGGCTCCCGTTACCTTGTTCACTTGGTCCACCTATCATGCTAAGGCATTGGAAAGGAGGGAATGAGATTCAAAGAATTTCAATAGGTCATCTCCCTTTCAATCATGCATAAAATATGTCATTCAAGTCTTAAAAAATGCATACATGAGTACAAGGAATAATGTGAGCATTCAAGAAATATCTTTGGCATTTAAACAAGTCATACATAGCATATATAGGCTTGCCAAGTAAGTGGATTAGCCTCACCCATTCACTTATAGATTTTGGACTTGCCTCACCCATTTTCTCTAGGAGGTTTTGACTCAACCTCACTATTGGGAGATACTTTGCTTTGCCTCAACCATTTCTAAGGGTTCTTGGCTCATCCTCACCATGGCTAAAGGTTCTTGGCTTCTCCACACTCAAGCAAACCTAAGCAAATATGTTAAACATCATTTAAAAGTATAATGCAACATCATGGTACAATGGAATAAAGGCATATGCTAGAACACTTTTCATGGCTTAAAGCACACACATACATTCAAAGACAAGTTAAGCATACATTCATGCATAAGAGAAGGAGGAGTGAGTGAGCTACCTTTGTTGTAACCACACACTTTTCCTCTTGAAATAATGCTCCCTTCCTCGGCCTCACACACACAAAGGTGTGGGATTTTCTTCTCTTGGCCTAAACACAATTTATGGAAGGCAATTAGATTCTTGGATTCATTTTTAAGGCTATACATCTACTTAGAACTCTAACTTTGCCTTATGGTTCACTTATGGTTCCTAAATACACCTAATGAAGCAACACCCATCAAATGAGTTCTAAGCTCCATTCTTTCCTTTCATATATGATTCTTGACTTCTTTTAAGCCTCTTGGAGTCATCACACAATTAAAACAAAGAGCCTAACTATATGTTGTTTCTTTAAGTCATATTATGGAACCTATGACACCAATTCATTCTCTAAGCCTTTTAAATTTTTCCCAAGGTTTCCCCTCATCTTCACTCATTATATATGACTTAAAGATGGGTTTAAAAAAATTTTAAACTACCCTTAGGTACCCTAACCCTTCTAGGCTAAAACTATGCTTGATTTTGGCACCTATGGACTTTGCTTTGTTTTCTTGATGAAAGATGCATATGGGGAGCCTTCTAGGGATCCTAGGAGCTCATTTAAACATTCATTTAGGCCTAGGAATTATGGTATCAAATCAAATTTTACAAGGAACACTAGAAACCCTAACTTTGCTATCTTAATTTTTCATAGTTCTTTTGTTGTTTTCTTTACATATTCTTATTCTCCTCCCATAAATTCCCAAGATTCATCCTTGGTTTAACTAGAAATTCAACTCCCTAGGGCTGGCCATATGTTGGTCAAACCAAGGAAAAAAGGGGAGAAGAAGTAGCTACCATGGGATGAAATTTTACCCTGTTTTTCTTGTTTTCTTGCTTGATTCTTCCTTTCCTTAGCCTCCTCTCTTCAAATCCGAATTTTTCCCTCTATTCTTCCCTCAAAATAGACCCAATAACTTCAATAAAACCATAGGAAAGAAGGGAAAATAGAGGAGACGAGGTTTGCTAAAGAGAAAACATAAAAAAACTAAGAAATCCATACCTCTCTACCTTGTATTTCTCCTTCCTTTCTCCTCCTCTTGGTGCACCTCACTCTTCCTCTGGTTTAGCGTAGAAACTAAATGAGCTAAATGAGTGAGGAGGTGGGGCGCCCTATATATATAGGTGGGTTTAAGAAAGACTTTTCAAAAATTTTAATTTTGCCCTTTTGTCTTGGTATTTTCGTTTCCAATTCATTTTAGCTCCTTTTTTATAACTGTCTTTTTCATTATAAAATTTAGGCTCCCAATTTAGTCAAATGCCTTTGGAATCACTCAAATCAGAGCTAAAACCTTCCCATATGAATATGTCAAAGTTCGAGTCAACTGACATTGGAAAACATCCACCAAAGGGTTTTTAACTGTCCCGAGGCTTTCGATGGTTTTCAAGGCCTTTGAGAACCCCGAAGAACTCAAAACTTTCATTTAAAAAGCCTTCTCATGAGAATTTCAAAATTTGCTCAAAATTACAAAAATGCTATTATATTTCGTTAATCTTTCATTTAATTTTGTTTCTTCATTCTAGCTCTATTTTTCTTTCTATTTGAGCCTGGGATTCTCATTTTTAGGAGTCTTGAATACTATTTAAATTTTTTAGGACCTTAATTAATTTGTTTCAGGGGACTTGCTTTAAAAACATACCCATTTTCATCGTTTAACAAAAATTGGATATTATAATTCTCTCCCCTTTAAATAAATTTTGTTCTCAAAATTTAGATAACATACCTCATGGGAAGAGCTCTGGATGCTTCTTTCTTATCTCTTCCTCTAGCTCCCAGGTAGCTTCTTCGAGAGATAACCCCTTCCAAACCACTTTTACCAGCGATATCGTCTTACTCCGTAACTACTTGAGTCTAATGTCCATGATCCAATATGATGATACTATATATGATAGGTCATCCTATAACTATATATTCTCATACTCTATGACATATGAGGGGTCAGGCTGGTACTTTTTAGGCAATGAAACATGGAATACATTATGTACTAAGCTCAGGTTTGGGGGAAGGGCAAGTCTATAGGCCACAAGTCCTTCTTTATCAAGAATCTAGAATGGACCTATATATTTTAGACTGAGCTTTTTACTCTTAATGGACCAACCTATCCCTGTGACTAAAGACACTATAATAAAGATATGGTCTCCAACCTCAAACTCTAATAGCCAACTATGTTTGTCTGCATAACTTTTTTGCCTACTCTGGGCCATTAGTGATTTTTTTTTATGGTCTTAATTTGTCTAGAAGTCTGGCCCACTAACTCTGGGCCTATTAGGCTCTGCTCTCCTAACTCAACCTAACACATTGGGGACCTACACTTCCTCCCATATCACGCCTCATGCAATGCCATCTGTATACTTGCATGATAGCTATTATTATAAGCAAACTCCGCTAAAGGAAAGTATGTATCCCAGTTTTCTTTCATTTCTAAGACACACGCCCTCAACATGTCCTCTAGGGTTTAGATAGTTCTCTCGGTCTGACCATCTATATGGGGGTGATTGGCTGTGCTAAATCTAAGCCTGGTACCTAGAGCATCCTGTAATAATCTCCAGAAATTCGAAGTGAATTTGGGATCTCTATCCAATATTATACTCTTAGGCACACCATGTAATCTAACTATCTCCCTGATATATAGTTGGGCTAGCTTATCTAGGGTGTAAGTGGCTTTCATGACTAAAAAGTGTGCTGACCTTGTTAATCTATCCACTATTACCCATATTACATCATGCCTTTATGATATCTTGGGTAAACCCATGACAAAATCCATTGCTATACTATCCCATTTTCATTCCAAGATATCTAGGGGCTAAAGTAAACCAACTGGCTTCTAATGCTCTATCTTAACTCTCTGGCATACTAAGCATCAGGAGATATATTTTGCTATATCTGTTTTTATTCCAGGCCACCAAAACATTTTCTTTAAATCTTCGTACATTTTATTGCTACCTGGATGAATGGTGTACTTGCTCTTATGTGCCTCATCAAATATTTTCTCTTTAATTTATGTATTTCTAGGCACATACAACCTATCTCTATATCTCACTATGTCATCCTTAGACAGATTAAATTCCTAAATGCTACCCTGGGCTATTTGAGATCTAATCTTACTTACATGGTTATTTGTTCACTGGGCCTCTCTTATCTGGTTCCTTGGTCATTTTCTATTCAAGTTTCACTCATTAATAACTTACCTAAATGCACCTCACACAAGAGACTTATATCTCTGAATCTCTCAATCAATTCTTACTCTCGAATCATCATACAACCATGTGTATGGATTTTCTACTCAGGGCGTCAACTACCACATTAGCCTTATCAAGATGGCATTTCAATGTGAAATCATAATCTTTCAAGAATTCTAACCATCTCTATTGTCTCATATTCAATTCTTTCTATTCAAATAAATATTTAAGGCTCTTGTGGTCACTATAAATTTCTATAGCTGCCCCATATAAGTAGTGTCTCCATATTTTCAAAGCAAATACCACTGCGGCTAGTTTTAAGTCATGTGTGGGGTAATTTTTCTCATAAGGTTTTAACTATTTAGAGGCATAAGCTGCCACTCGGCCTTTCTGCATAAGCACACATCCTAACCCTTTCTTAGAGACATCATTATAGACTACAAAAGTCTCTCTAGGGTCAGGGAGTACTAAAACTGGGGCCGTGGTTAGCTTGTGCTTCAACTCTTGAAAACTCTTCTCACACTTTTCATCCCACACAAATGGCACATTCTTTCTAGTAAGCTAGGTCAATGGCATCGCTATCTAAAAAAAGCCCTGAATAAACCTCTTGTAATAGCCTACTAAACCTAGGAAGCTCCTAATCTCTATTACTATCTTAGGTCTCTCCCACTGTAACACTGTCTCTACCTTATGGGGATCTACTGCAACTCCTGCCTAGGAGATCACATGGCCTAGGAATTGAACTTCAAGGAGCTAGAACTCACATTTACTAAATTTAACATACAATTATCTCTCTCTTAGGGTTTCTAGGGCCAATCTCAAGTGCTGCTCGTATTCTTCTCTACTCTTTGAATAAATGAGAATGTCATCTATGAAGACAACTATAAATCTATCTAAGTATAGCCTAAACACTTTGTTCATGTAATCCATAAACACTACAGGTGCATTCGTCAATCCGAAAGGTATAACTAAAAATTCATAATGCCCATATCTGCTTTTAAATACTGTCGTGGGGATATCCTCAACCTCTATTCTAAGCTGGTGATATCCCAACCTGAGGTCTATCTTAGAAAATATAGACGCTCCTACTAACTGATCTAGGAGATCATCTATGCGAGGGAGGGGTATTTGTTCTTAATGGTTATCATATTGAGCTCCCTATAATCTATACACAGTCTAAAGCTCCCATCTTTCTTTTTTATGAATAAGACTGGAGCTCCCCATGGTGAGACATTGGGTCTGATAAAGCCCTTCTCTAAATGCTCTTCTATTTGCTTTTTAAGCTTAACTAACTCAGTGAGAGTCATCCTATATGGGGCCTTAGACACTGGACCTGCCCTAGGTACAATGTCTATAAGAAACTTAACCTCTCTCTCTAGGGATAGTCCACTAATCTCTCTAGGGAATACCTCTGGAAACTCTCTCACTACTGGAATCTCCTCTATACCCTCTTCTATCTTAGCCTGAACTAAAAAAAAAACTAAGTATCCCTAACAACCATACCCTAGAGACCTCTCAGCTTGGGAGGTGGTCATAACAGATAACTCAATCCTCATACTAGGCACAGTCCCACACTCAGGTAAAGTAATACATCTGTGGCTACAATTTAGTATGGCATTATTTGCAGACATCCAGTTCATGCTAATAATTAAATCAATATCAACCAAGGGCATACATATCAAATCAAGAGTGGTAAGGCAATAATTAAACTAAACCATACAATTCAAGCAAGCATAAGGGGTAATGGCTCAGTTTCCTATGGGGGTGGATACATGCAAATCATATGGCAGTGTATACATACTCAGACCCAACCTCCTAATATAATCATACGATATGAAAGAATGGCTAGCACCAGAATTAAATAATACAGTTACAGAAAAATCATTTATTCTAATAGTACCTTGGATCAAATTCAGGGACTAGCTAGCCTCCTGTTGTGATAGGGTAAAGACTCTACCCTGGGTCTGAGGTCTAGGAGTAGGAGCCATCTCCCTTTGTTGTATAAACTACTGAGGAGCCTGTGTATAGTCTCTAGCCATGTGTCCTGGTCTACCACACTAGTAACATACATTCTACCCCGTGTAGCATGGTTTAGTTTTGTGGTTTCTACCACACGGGGGACATACTGTAGGCACAAAACTGCCTTTACTAGACTGAGTTCTTCTTCTCTTTCCTCTTCTGTTCCACTGGCTCCTACCACCTCTCCTACTAGTAGCTGTAGCCTATGGTTCCTCTCTAGGTCTCTTAGGCTCAGGGAGGGGTGGTTTGGCACTGGAGGTGGGCTACATGATTCTGAGGTTCACCTCTGTTACTCTGCATATCTCCACTAAGGTATTGAAGTTCCTGATTCTTTGTGGAACTACCTTATCTCTTATCTCAGGAAGCAAACCTTTCTCTAGCTTGTTTGCTCTTCAATATTCATCATCATGCCTCTGTAAATACGAGAAATTTTTGGAGAGCTCTATGAAATTGGCCATGTAATGGTCCACAGACATCCCCTTTGTCTGTCTTAGGAATACTGTAATATTCGATTTTCGTTAAATGATAGAAACAGATATGCTTTCAAAGTAAGTCCCCTGAAATGAGTTAGTTAAGGTCCCAAAAAATTTAAATAGCATTCTAAACTCCTAAAAATAAGAATCCCAAGCTCAGATGGAAAGAAAAACAGAGTTAGAATGAAGAAACAAAATGTAACGAAAGACTTACAAAACGTAATGGCATTTTTGTAATTTTGAGTAAATTTTGAAATTCACACAGGAGGGCTTTTTAAATGGAATTTTTGAGTTTTTTACAGTTCTCAAAGGCCCTGAAAACAATGGGAAGCCCCGGGACAGTTAAAACCCCTCCGATGAATGTTTTCCAATGTCGATTGATCCAAATTTTGACAAATTCGTTCAGGAAAGTTTTAGCTCTGATTCCAAAGGCATTTTATTAAATTGGGAACCTAAATTTCATAATAGAAAAGACGGTTCTAAAAAAGGAGCTAAAATAAATCAGAAACAAAAATGTCAAAATGAAAAGGCAAAATTAGAATTTTTGAAAGTCTTTCTTAAACTCACCTATATATATAGGGCGCCCTACTTCCTCACTCATTTAGCTCATTTATTTTTTTTCCCTAAACCAAAGGAAAAACCCTAAGAGTGAGGTCCACCAAGAGGAGGAGAAAGGAAGGAGAAATACAAGGTAGAAAGGTATGGATTTCTTAGCTTTTTTCATACTTTCTCTTTAATAAACCTCTTCTTCTCCATTTCCCCTTCTTTCTTATCATTTTATTGAAGTTCTTGGATCTATTTTGAGGGAAGAACAGAGGGAAAATTTCATATTTGAAGAGAGGAGGCCAAAGAAAGGAAGAATCAAGTAAGAAAATAAGGTAAAATTTCCATCTCATGGTAGCTACTTCGTCTCCACTTTCTTCCTTGGTTCGACCTACACATGGCCAACCCTAAGGAGTTGAATTTCTAGCTAAACCAAGGATGAATATTAGGAATTTAAGGGAGAATAAGAATATGCAAAGAAAACAACAAAAGAGCCATGGAAAATCAAGATAGCAAAGTTAGGGTTTCTAGTATTCCTTGTAAAATTTAATTTGATATCATGATTTCTAGGCCTAAATGAATGTTTAAATGAACTCCTAAGATCCCTAGAAGGCTCTTTATATGCATCTTCCATCAAGAAAACAAAGCAAAGTCCATAGATGCCAAAATCAAGCATAGTTTCAGCCTAGAAGGGTTAGGGTACCTAGGGATAGTTTTAAATTTTTTTCAAACCTATTTTTGAGTCATATATGATGAGTAAAGATGAGGGGAAACCTTGACAAAAATTAGGAGGTCTAAAGAATTAATTGGTGTCATTGGTTCATAATACAACTTAAGGAAGCAACATATAGTTAGGTTCTTTATTTTAATTGTGTGATGATTCCAAGAGGCTTAAAAGGAGTCAAGAATCATAAATGAAAGGAAAGAATAGAGCCTAGAACTCCTTTGATGGGTGTTGCTTCATTAGGTGTATTTAGGAACCATAAGGCAAAGTTAGAGTTCCAAGTAGATGTATGGCCTTAGAAATGATTCCATGAACTTAATTGGCTTTCATATATTGTGTTTAGGCCAAGAAAAACCAATCCCACACCCTTGTGTGTGTGAGGCCGAGGAAGGGAGAGCATTTTCAAGAGGAAAAGCGTGTGATTGCAACAAAGGTAGCTCACTCTTCCTTCTCTCATGCATGAATGTATGCTTGACTTGTCTTTGAATGTGTGTGTGTGTGTGTTTTAAGTTATGAAAAGTATTCTAGCATCAGCTCTTATTCCATGGTACTGTGATGATGCATTATATTTTCAAATGATATCCAACATGTTTGCTTGGGCTTGCTTGAATATAGAAAAGCTAAGAACTCTTAGCCATGGTGAGGATGAGCCAAGAACCCTTAGAATTGGTTGAAATAAAGTAAAGAGTCTCCCAAGAGTGAGGTTGAGCCAAAACCTCCTAGATAAAATCGGTAAGGCAAGTCCAAAATCCATAAATGAATGGGTGAGGCTAATCCACTTACTTGGTAAGCCTATAGATGCTTTGTATGACTTACTCATGTGCCAAGAATGTTTCTTAAATGCTCATATTGTTCCTTGTACTCATGCATGCATTCTTGAGACTTAAATTGCCTTATTTATGTATATTTGAAAGGGAGATGAGCTATTGGGATTCTTTGAACCTCATTCCCTTCTCTCTAATGCCTTAACATACTAGGTGGACTAAGTGAATAAGGCAATGGAAGCCAACAAGTTCGAAGATGAGAGTATGACAACAAAATGCCTTGATTTTGCTTCTTTATGGCCATATGAGTGGCAAATATTGTAATTCATTATTGTATATGTCCTATGACCTCATGAATGTAACACCATAAATTCTATCTCATTTTATGTCATTCATAAGCTTCACCTCATTATTTCCATGAGAGCACATAAAAAAGGGAATGAAAATAATAGTTTTATTTGCGTTGCGTCATACTTAAAAATTCCATTTGAGGTCACGTGGATCGTGTGAGCTCATGCTATATATTCTCATATTTAAATACATCAATACAACTCATTTCCATCTCAAAATCATGCCCACAACTCATAGAAATCGAAATGGAGCATAAAAAGTGGCTATTTAAGTTCGGCCAGGTTTGGCCCTCTTTCTGACCAAAGTTTGGAAATTCATAACTAAATCTATAAAAATTTAAATCATGAAATATTGGTCATTTTGGGAATCTATGGATGTCTAATTTACACTAAAAATACGTCTAGAGTATAAAATTTATCACATAGGACTTTTGACATCCAAAAAGGTCCAGAGGTAGCTGCTGCCTAGGCTGCTGTTTCAGATTACTGATACAAACTTCTAAATTTCATAACTAATTATATAAAAATATAAATCACACAAATTTGGTCATTATGGAAAGCTACAAATCTTAAATTTATACTAAAAATAATTTCAGAATGAAACAAATATGTTTAGTCAGCTGGACCCTATGGAACAGTAACCGGACTCATGGGACGCTACTGATGCTGACTGTTAACTTAAAACATGCATAACTCACTGCTCAGACCTCCAAATGAGGTGATCTCGGTGGCCACATAAATTTTATGACCTCTAGTTCATGCATGTAAAATTTCATAATCATTGGAAACCATTTGGCCATCGGGTGACACAGAATTCAAAACTGCCAATATGAACAGTACCCATACCAGAGTCCATGAAAAATCCCAACTTTGAAAATTCATCAAATATTCTCTAGGTCTCCGAAAATTATGATCTTTAGCTTCCAAAAAGCTCTTAATGAGACCTAATTGCATGCCAAGTTTCAGGGCAAGACTAACTCATTTGGCCAAAAAATGGCATAAGGTTCCATTATGGTCAATTTTAGCTCCATATTGGGTACCAAAGTTGCCAAATGGATTCCCCTTGGTCTTGGCACCTTTTTGGGAAAGTTTAAAAGCATATTTAAGACTTGTGTGAGCTGCCCAAATGGTCTCAAACCCCATGCATCTCATTTTGGCCATTCAACCCACAGTTATACACATTTGCATCAAACTTTCAATTTGCATAACTTGGCATTACATACCCAAATTCATTTCTAAAGTTCATACATCATATCCATACATGTATACATCACATAATATCATATTTACATGTGTCTCAAGGGTCATGTGCCATTTACAATAATCATATACATCATTATGGCTCAAAAAGGATAAAAACTAGACATATGAATGTCAATCTCTCTTCTTCAATGTTGTTGGCTCCCATTAGCATATCCACTTAGTTCACCTAGCATTTTAGAGCATTAGAGAGGAGGGGATGAGATTCAAAGAATCCCAATAGCTCATCTCCCATTCAATCACACATAATATGTACAAAGCAAGCTTTTCAAATGCATGTATGGAAAAATGGAAGTCATGGATATTTTCAAAGCAACCTTGGCATGTGAATCAATCATACAAGACATTCAAGAGTTCCCCAAGTGTTTGGATTGACCTCACACTTCTCCTCATGGATTTTGGACTTGCCTCACCCATTCTTTAAGAGCTTTAGACTTAACCATACTCTTGGGAGCCCACTTTGCTTTTGGGAGACTCTTTGCTATGTCTCAACCAAGCTTAAGGGTTCTTGGCTCATCCTCACCAAAGGGAAGAGTTCTTGGCCTCTCCTCACTCAAGCAAACTCATACAAACATCATAGATTCATTTAAAACATAACATGGCATCAAGGATCATGGAATATAAAGGCATGCTAGCATACTTTTCTTAGCTTGAAAATACACATACACACATTCTAAAACAAGCTAAACACACATCCATGCATGAGAGAAGGTGGAGAGAGCTACCTTGTATACAGGCACACACTTTTTCCTTAGCTTTCAAGCCTCCTCTTTTAGCCACACACCCACAAGTTGGTGGAAATAGTGTCTCTTGGCCTAGACACAAATTATGGGAGCCAATTAAGTTCAAGAAACAATGTCTAGGGCCACGCAACTTGCTTAAACCCTACATTACTCTACAACCTCCATTATGGCCCATATTGGCACCTAATGAAGCAACACCCCTCAAATGATTTCTAGGCCTCATTCTTTATTCTCAAATATGATTCTTGACTCCTTTTAAACCTCTTGGAGTTATCACATCATTAAAACAAAGGGCCTAACATCATGTTACTTCCTTAGGTCACAATATGGAACCTAAAGCACCAACTCATTCTCTAAGCTTCCTAAATTTTTTCCAAGGTTTCCCCTCACATTTATTCATCATATATGACTCAAAAATGGGCTTGAAACAATTTAAAACTCTCCCTAACTATGCCATCCCTACTTGGCCAAAACTTAGAGCATAAATGGGATTTCATGGCTTCTTGATTTTTCCTTGATGGGAGAACCATTTAGGGAGGTTGTTAAGAGTTGTAGGAGGTCAAGGAAACACTTAAATAGCCAAGAGAACTCATAGATTAAATCAGTTTTTACAATCCCCTTATATGCTCTACACTTTTCTAACTTTTAGGTTCATGACTTTCTATGGGGTTTTGTTCATTTTCATGGAGGAAGAGGCATATGGGGGACCTCTTAGGGATCTTAGGAACTCAAGAAAACACTCATCTAAGCTAGGGAATTCATGGATCAAAACAGATTTTACAATGTCTCCATGAATCCCTCACTTTTCTATCTTGTGTTTTCATGCTTCTTTCTTTGATTTCTTTGCACCTACTTGCTTCTCACACTCCAAAATCTATGAATCTCCCTTGCTAGGACCAGAATTCATCTCCCTTCGATTGGGCTCTATATGGGACGAAATTATCACAAGGAGGAGAAGGGAAGAAGAAGCATGGAAGACAACAAGTTACCTTGATTTCCTAGCTTTTCTCAAGAGCTCTCTTCCTTGCTTCAACTCTCTCCTTGAATTTTGAAATTTACCCCTCTGTTCTGTGCTCAAAACAGAACCAAACACCTCACTAAATCCATAGGAAGAGAGGAGGAAATGAGGGGAAGAAGTTTTCTAAAGGGAAGAGCAAAAATTCCATGAATTCATACCTTTCTCTTGGCTTTTCTTCTTCCCTTGAGCTCGCTCTTGTGCGCCACTCTCTCTCTCTATTTTCTGGGCAGAAACAGAGCATTTTACTCAGAGGAGCTGCTGGAACGTGGATAAGAAGAAGCTAAAAGTCACTTTATGCAACTTTTTACTTTTGCATTTTAGTCCCTTTTCTTGGCTTTTTCATTTTAGACTCATATCAACTCCTTTTTAAAATCTGTCTTTTCCATCATATTCTTTAGGCTCTTAATCATAAGAATTGCCTTTGGAATCATTTACAAAGGATCTGAAACTATTCTGAACCATTCGGTCAAAGTTTTGGTTAACCTTTGCCGAAATCGCTCACCGGAGGGGTTTCAACTGTTCTAGGGGTTCCCATGGTTTTCAGGGCCTCTGAGAACCCCAAAAAGCTCAAATTTTTCATTAAAAAGCTCTCCTATGAGTTTTCAAAATTTTCCAAAAATTACAAAAATACCCCTACTTTCTTCGACAAGTTTTCTGAGCTCTTCTGGCTCTGGTTTTTGGGCATCTCAAACCTCAAATCCTCATTTTCTAATATTTAAAATTTTATCATAATTTTAGTTGGCCCCAATTCTTTCTATTTCGAGAACTTCCTTTTATATTTGGCCCATTTTTTACGTTTACTGAGAAACCGAACATTGTGTTTCTCACGTTTACGGAGGGACCGGATGTTACAATGAACATGTGTAATTATACTAATGTATTATGTACAAATGAGATTTAATGTTATATGAATGGTATAGTGTAATTTGGGTATGGAATAGCAAGACTAGCCTTGTATGTTCTTGTGTATGGCATGGGGTGAGAGAGTGAATTTTCAAATTCTGGGTTTATGCACCTTTGAGACAAGTTCAGAATGTTATTTTGTGTATTCCCACATGCTCAAGTAGTCATGGTGGCCTTAGAACTCAATATGGACCATTTGGACCCCTTAGATGGCACAAAAGTGACCAATTTGCAACCGAATGTCAAGATCTGACCAAATGAACGAATTTGCCCATGAAATTTGGCACACATATAGATCTTATCTAGATATTTTTGAGAAGCTAAAGAACAGATTATTTAGAGCTCCATGAAATTAATTATGATTTTTCAAAGTTGTCATTTTTTCTGCTGTACTGATAAAGTACTGTTCATATAGTCAGAAACTTGGGCTGTGTCATTTGAGGGACAAATGATGTCCAATGCTCATGAAATTTTACAGGAATAAACTAGACATGATAAGATTTCCATGTCCATTAAGATCATCCAAATTGGACCTCTGTGTAGGGAGATATGAATTTTTGAAGTTGAAGGTTAGTACTAGGGATGATAGTTGATCTCTAGTACTATTCCATCAATTTCTGGTAACTATCAGCCCCTGTTGAGGTCTAAAGATATTTTTAGTATAAATTATACATATGTAGATTTCCAAAATGGTAAAGAATGAATGATTTCTATTTTTTTATAATTAGTTATAATTTTTTAAAATTTATGATAGTAAACAGAAATTTCTGGCCTAGGCTGCACTCTTGAATTTCATATACTCCATCCACTTGCACGAGTTCTAGGCCACTTTGTGAGATGGTTTTAACTTGTATTTATGTAATTAAATATGAGAATCAGTTGAGTTAAGTTCATATGGTCCACAGAACACTGAATGAAAAATTCATCCCCTACACAATGCAAATTTATTCATTATTTTTAATACTCTTTCCTTAGAAACTTGTGTAATTCTTGGCAATGAGCTTGGATAAGGAATGAGATGAGCTATAAAATTATGGTATTACAAGTACAAACTCTGACTCCTTCTCATCTCTAACTGAACAAAGAAAGTACTTCTTATTAAAAGATTGGAGGAACGCATCCCATGTAATCAGAAGGTTCCTCACCCTTAAAATAGGCTTGATGCCCCTCCACCAATAATTTGCCTCTCTCTGTTACTAAAAAATAGCCATATTGGCTTTCTGCTCAGACGTACACTCCATCACCTAGAAAATCTTTTCTAACTGCATAATCCAGGCCTTAGCTTTCTTTAAATTCATTTCACCATCAAAGGTAGGAGGCCCAAACTTTCTAAATTGAGTGATAATCTTTTTGGTAGAGGGTTGTTCCTAGGCTAGAGGCATCTGAGCTAGTGGAATAGGGGCAACCATTTGGATATGTGGCTATGGATCTAGGTGAGTTGCCCTTGAATGCTCGAGATGATCTGAGTGGTGAGGTGGCTGTGGAGGAGGAGGTGTAAAGCCCTGGCTATCTTTCTCAGCAAGCCATTCCTGTAACTGCATGATCATGGCCTGCTGCTAATCCAGGCGAGCCATAATAGCTTGTAAGGCTCCAGCTACTGGATCACTGGGCTTAGCTCTATCATCTGCACGAGCCTTTCTAAAAGGCCAACCTCTCCTCATGTTCACCATAGCTCTAAAACATCATAACAAACTTTAGCATTTAAAGGAACACTTTTACAACCATCACATACTCAATTCATCCAAAAATAGCTCATATATACTAAGGCAACTCATAAACACAAGTCACAACCCACATCAAGAGCCTGAGCCTTTGCTTTGATACCAAAAAATGTAACACCATAATTCTATGACTCATCTCATGCCATTTGTAGGTTCACTTCCATGAAGCACATGAATTCTCAAGAAAAAGGCATTAAAAATATTGAATAAATTTGCGTTGTGTAAGGGATGAAACACATGAATTCTCATGGTATCAAATCAGATTTTACAAGGAACACTAGAAACTCTAACTTTGCTATCTTGATTTTCCATGGTTCTTTTGTTGTTTTCTTTGCATATTCATATTCTCCTCCCTTAAATTCCTAAGATTCATCCTTGGTTTAGCTGGAAATTCAACTCTTTAGGGCTGGCCATATGTAGGTCGAACCAAGGAAGAAAAGGGAGAAGAAGTAGCTATCATGGGATAGAAATTTTACCTTGTTTTTCCTTGTTTTCTTGCTTGATTCTTCCTTTCTTTGGCCTCCTCTCTTTAAATCCAAATTTTCTCCTCTATTCTTCCCTCAAAACAGACCCAATAACTTCAATAAAATCATAGGAAATAAGGGGAAATGAAGGAGAAGAGGGTTGTTAAAGAGAAAACATGAAAAAAACTAAGAAATCCATGCCTTTCTACCTTATATTTCTCCTTCCTTTCTCCTCCTCTTGGTGCACCTGACTCTTAGGGTTTTTCCTCTAGTTTAGGGCAAAAACTAAATGAGCAAAATGAGTGAGGAGGTGGGGTGCCCTATATATATAGGTGGGTTTAAAAAAGATTTTTCACAAATTCTAATTTTGCCTTTTTGTCTTGGCATTTTTGTTTTTAGTATGTTTTAGCTCTTTTTTTAGAACCGTCTTTTCCATTATAAAATTTAGGTTCCCAATTTTGTAAAATGCCTTTGGAATCACTCAAATCAAAGTTAAAACATTCCCGAATGAATTCGTCAAAATTCAAGTCAACTGACATTAGAAAATGTCCACCGAAAAGGTTTTAACTGTCCTGGGGCTTCCCATGGTTTTCAAGGGCTCTGAGAACCCCAGAGAACTTAAAACTTTCATTGAAAAAGCCTTCCTATGAGAATTCTAAAATTTACTCAAAATTACGAAAAATGCCATTACGTTTCATGAATCTTCATTCAATTTTGTTTCTTCATTCCATGTTCATTTTTCTTTCCATTTGAGCCTGAAATTCTCATTTTTAGGAGTCTAGAATGCTACTTAAATTTTTTGGGACCTTAACTAATTCGTTTCGGGGGACTTACTTTGAAAACGTACCTATTTCCATTGTTTAACAAAAATCGGATAGTACATTTATGATCTGATCACATTACTACAAGAGAGTGAGAATTTCATAATTCTCAATAAGACATAATATATTTTGAAAATTAGTAATGATCCAGTTGCTATGTAAGAGGGTGAGAATTTCACAATTCTCAATAAGACACAATATATTTTGAAAATTAGTAATGATCCAGTTGCTATGTATGCTAAAATCATTTTATTCTATACCCTTCTTTATCTAAGAAGCATGCCAATGTTAAATTAGCACACATTATGCAACTAGACATAATAATTTACAAATGCATCATAGAAGTACATGTTTAAGCTGCCCAAGAATAACTCATTTGGATCTTAATCACAACCTGTACATCATAAGCACATGTATTTTAACATGGAATGTTAGACTATATACATTATCATATGTCATGTAGCTCATAAAATTATCATATTTAAACATGTCAAGGCAATTATAATTCACATTTTTATATAAATCATCCTAAGGAAACATAATTAATACAATCTTAAAATGATGGTTATAAGAAAAACATCCATAGATGCTACATCAAGTGTCTCATACCACTTAATGCAAACCTAGGTTTACAAATTCATAAGCAATATACCAACCATTCCATACTACTTAATATAAAGCCTAGGTTTTCATCATAACTAAGAAGGAGAAACTATTTTCCTTAGCTTATTCTCATTTGCATATCATGAAAATTCCATTAGTATAATCTACAATCATCAAATGATAAGAAACTAGATTACCAACATTCTATTTATGACATCCCTTAGAATGGATCCACAAAACATACAAATATATGGTTTTATAACCATATCTAAAGAGAAGCTAAACATTCCATATAAGAAGTTAAAACCATCTCTTAAGATAAGTTAAATATACCATATTTAGAAAGAAGTTGAAAATGCCATCTCATATAAGAAGCTAGTGGAAATTATCCCTATGAGAATCATGTCTCTTGGATACTAACAGCATTATGCAATCATAAACTCATCTTTATTACTTAAGTCATGAGCATGTTGAATATAAGCATTAGAACCATTAGTCTAGATATCGTGTACTGAGAATAAATCAGACATGCATAACAAATTAGAGTACACATACTTTTCGAGACATTTAAGTATAGAACACATTAATCAAGGATTATCAATATCGATCTTGATAGAACCCCCATTTTCTTCTTAATGTATCTTTTAGTGTTTTCAATGTTTTGAAGTGTCCATATCTAGGTGTCCCAAAGTCAAGGTCATCTATGCATGGGAATAATCTAGGTTCAATCATCCATGCATAGGAATTAAGCATTGTTCATGATATTCCAATCAATACGGTCATCCATGTATAAGTATGGTCTAAGTTTTAGTCATCTATGCATAAGTCTTTAGACATACTCCTTGTATAGGGATTTATGTGAGAAATTACTATATTTAACATCTTCAAGGCTCTAGGAGGATTTAATTTGGCCAGTTATACTTGCAACATACAATTACTAAATGTACATATGATTACATAATCATTGGATGAAACTAGCTTACAAAACTTAGCATATAAAACTTTTTGGACTGTACATAGCCTGTGCAGATTCATATGGCCAGGCCATGTTCTTCTATAACTTTAGGCATGTGTGGATTAAGGAGGCATTACATGGCCTATGTTGTTTTACATAGGTAGGCCGTGTAACTCTCTGTCCATGGCCTATGTGGCTTCCTTTCCACACATGTAAGCTAGTTCATACCACAAATGAACCCAGATAAGCACAGGTTGTGCTCAAGCCCTTGTCCAAAAAAAGCTACTGTCAATAGTTCAAACATGCTATTTTTGTTTTCATTTTCAACAAACCCAATGGATTACAAAAACTTACAATCATTAAAACTTATTAGTAAGTAGTTTAAACATATAATTTCAAATAAAAAACATCAACCATAGATTATCACCCTTTAGCCCACAAGACCCACTTCTCAAACATGAAAGGATGAAGAAAGATGAAGACGAAGATGAAGATGCATAAAAAGAGGTGAAGGGAATCAATTCTTAATAAGACAAGGGTTATTTCTTTCCTCAATTTCTCTAAACTTCAAGCCTCCCTTTCTCCTTATCATTTCTCTTCCTCTTTTCCTTTAGTCTCATGCTCTCCCTTTTTACTACTTCTACATCTCTCACTCTCAGTTTTCATTTTCTATGTTAATGGTGGTATGAAGAACAATTAAAGAGAAAATGATATATATAGAAGAAGGGAGGAAGAGAAAGTTAGTTAGCTAAGTCTCTCATCTCTTTCCACATCTCCAACTTCCTGAAGAAGTTAGAAAAAAGCTTTGACTTATCATCATTATCACACACAAGGATTACTTTTGTTTAGTACGAGGTATAAAAATTGTTGCTAATCATTGAAAAAGCTACTCCATAATTTCCTATTGGTTAGTTTGATCCATTCTGCAACATTTTTCTCCTAGGAAAATACATTTTGACTTTAGAGAAAATTGCATTTTAACTCTGGCCAAAATTACACTTTAGTCCTAGTTGAAATTATATATTAAGCCATAAACTTTTAATAATTATATTTTGACTCTAAAATTTTACCTAAATATGTTTATTTTCCAAATATTTTTCTCATAATTTTAGGGCTTCAATAAGCTAGTGAATTTATAGAAATTCATCCACTAAGTATTTATGTCTTAATTATTTATTATTTAATAAATTAGTATCATCTTTAAATAATCCTAAAGATTCTTATAAATTTATATTCAATTCCTAATAACCGTAATAAATTTTTGTCATACCCTTAAAATTCATATTTCCCCAAATTCTTATAGTTCTTTCCAAAATAATTTTTACCCTAAATAATTTTATTTTTTGAAAGAGGATGTTATAGTATAGATATTTTCTTTATTTACAAGTATGTGAATAAGTTTATTTTTGATTAACTTGCTTTGATTTCTTTTTAAGGTAAAATACTTGGTCTAGTACTTCTCCTATATATGATTTTGGCATTCTTTCTTGGATTTGAGCCATAGATAAGCCTTATTTTGTTCTTATGTAATCACTAGTACTCCTTTAAACTTTTATTGGCGATTTGTGCAATTTCAATTGCAATCATGATATATCTTTTCTATTTACCTACATTAATCACTAGCCCATAAAACCATGATTTTAGCCTTTTCAGGGAGTATTTTTAGGTACTTTAGTTTTATTGCTTTGAAAAGGATGATTTTTTAGGATGAACAAGGTGGTGATTTGAAGTATTGAACAAGAATATGGGAAAAGTGATTTGAGTGAAAGAAAGTAAGTGAGAGCATTTGTTATTTGTTTTTCCTATAATATTTGTTCGAATAACAAAATGTTATCACTTTCTTTTATGTGAGAAAAAAAAAGGAGTATATATGATTAGTTAAGTATAAAGCACTTGCTCCCAAGCAAAATTAATAGATCAAAGATCTAAACTAAGGTTAAAAAAAATAAAAGTTAATGGGAAAAAAAAAAGAGAAGAGAATTGCTTTTTATTTTGTGTTGCAATTGCAACCTTTCTTAAATTATTCTCTATATTTTTATGTTTAGGAGAAAAGATACAATTATGAAGGGAAGTTTTTATAGTGAGGTTTTGACGTAAAAGAATGGGAGAGAAATCTTTTTGAGGGGTACAATCTTCTTGAGGCATTGAGGGGATGTATTCTTATGCATGTTGATACTTTCTTGAGCTTGAGCATCAATATCCTCTTTAACATGTTGTTTGTGATTACCTAAACCTTATGCCTACATTTCAAGCTTTAAAGACCAATTGATCTTGGAGTTATATTAGGACCTACATTAGTGAAGAGAGTAATGATAAGTGAGCATATAAAACTCTAGGACAAGATGATCATGTGGGTTAATTTATATATATATATATATATATATATATTCTATTTTAAGGGTTATATCTTGATTATAGCATGGTACACACACACACATGTTCATAAATATATGGAAAGCTTGTTGTTAATGTTTTTCACTATGATACATTTAAATATTCTATTATCTTTCTTCTCATGCATAATCTTTAGAGCCATCTATGAGGGCTAAAGTCCCATCATTTCCAAGAATTTCAATTCTTGAGAGGTGATTATAATTTTTATTTTGATTTTACTTGATGACAAGTAAAAAGCTAAATTTGGGAGGTTGATACATTCCTAAAAGTACCAATTTTTAATAGTAAAATAAGGGACTGACAAGAGTTTTGTCATTGATTTTTTACTCTTTTGCACCTCTTTTTCTACAAAATTGCAATTGTGTTTAATTTGTTGCAATTTAGAGGTTATTTGCAAAAAGCCTCTAAATAAGACTACATTGAAATAATTTTGAAAACTAGCTTTTACTTGTAAATAATTTTTCATGGCAATTCAATATTTCCATGGAAACCCTTAGTATATTCTTGTAAATAATTAGTTTAATATTGATTTTACAGCTTTAATTTGTTATATTTTGTGTTTTAATTTATCTTGTAAAGACTTAGTTGTAAATAAATAAATTTTACACATGCTAAAGGTAATTTGGACAAGTTTAGGAATTGTAGTGCAATTATTTTTTATAAAAAGCCCGATGATCATGATGAGAAACAATTGCTCATCTCAATGAATGACTTAACCATATGTGGATTTCACAATGTCACTACATCATTGAGATGAGATAATTTTCTCACCACAATGACCAATGCCTTCTAAGTTTTTTGTATATTCCCTCCAATGTATAAATTACTTTGTTCCAATATTTTTACATTTTCTATAGATAGTTTCTTTGATTCAGCATATAAAAGTAGCCTTTTAAAAGGATTGTGGATCTAGATCATCCATCTTGTGTATTCTATGTTCTAATCCATTTTCTTGTAGTCTTTTCATTAGTCTTTTATGCTTCTTGTTTAATTTCACTAATTAAATTCTATTTTATGTTTATTAATTACTTGTGGTGATGATTTCCTTTTGATCAATGTATGATTTTATGGTGTAATTTTACATGTTCATTGCTCCTATTGATGTTTCTTATATCTAATCTATTAGCTGGCTCTTGAATAATATGAAAATAAATTTAGGAGTTAAATAATCATATGAAATTCTTAGGATGTTGCTTAGATAGGGATTAATGAGTAGGAACAAAGCAAAAGTAGTTGATGTTCACTAGTCTGCACATAGGATAGTTGCTAGCTAGCTTGGACCTTACATGTTTGTTTAATTGAGGTCTAGGCAATTTGTATGGGATGCAATACAAAAGTGAGCTAATGTGCTAGTTTCTTTAATAATTCATAGAACTTAATGTGCATATTCTAGCCAACCACGACATGTAATAGTGAGCTAGGATATCATAGTGTTGTTTATCTTTTATATGTAGGTAAACAATGGTAATAGGAATTAACCTACCATAAGCATAACATTGTCAAGAATTAGCTTTGTGCTTCATGATGCATGAAATTGGAATTTAATTGTTATTTTTGTGTCTAAGGTCTTGTTTAGAGATTCTTTTCATATGCATATTAGTTTAGGTTATATTTAAGATAGTGACAATCCTTTTTCTTAGTAGTCTTTAATGACTAGGCTTATCCTAAGACACTAGTTAGTTTAGGTAGTGTAACATACATTAACATAAGAATGGAAAGTTTAACTAAATTTCTCAATAAATATATATCTCTAAGGGATCAACCTCGTACTTGGGAAATTATATAACTTGGAATGATTGGTTTACTTGCCAGAGTGAAGCTTGCTAATTTAATTAATTAATCACATATAATTATATTTTTTTTATATCTACAAGCCTAGCAATGCTTAGTAAGAGAGTGTATAAATACATAAACAACCAATCATATTTGAGTCAATTATCCTTAGAGCTTATTCATAAACTATATCAAGCTAAAACTACCATCAAAGGATAGTATGCCTTTAAGCTAAATAAGGCTAAAACATATGATAAAATATCATAAAATTTTTATATTTGTTGTGCTTTATAAGATGGGATTTCTTGGGCATTAGATTCTTATGATTTCATAGTGTTCTAATGATAAGCTAAATGCCTAAGCTAGACTATCATTACCCTTAAACAAATTATCCTTGGCAATGGTGTCTCAATTTTGATATGTGGTTATTTAATAAGCCTTAATTTAGCAAGCATAATAGTCATTCAAATAGTATGAAATGGATTTTGAGTCCAAGTACCAATCCCTTAAAGAAAGTACTTCCTATAAACAAACTAACATCCACGATGAGTATGTTTTGCTTAATTGGTTAGTCTTACGCTAGTGTCTTAACTAATCTCGACATTCGCATCCGAAAAGTGAATAAGTAAACCTAACTAACCTAAACCTAATATGAGAGTAATGACATCTAGACACCAGAATTATAATATACTCCAACCTAAGAAAGGACATTTGATTCAACATTGTTATTATTGATGTTTAGTTAGCAACTCTAATGTATTGAAACTCCTTACAGATAGTCCAATCGACCTAGTAACTAGCTTAGGTAAATATACTCTTATTAGATTTATACTATCCTTACTAAGTTACTAGATGAACTATTGAGCCTAGGACTATTAGAAGTTAGCTTCATAAGAATGCATCTCACTAATCATTTCTAACCACCACTGACTTTGGCCAAAGTTCAATGTTAGTTATGCACTAAGTTGTCTTTATTAGAGAAGCCTAAGATTAGTACCTCTCCTCGCCACTCCTGTAGGATAGATTTATAGATTAGCTTTCTAACAAATGCATTGCTATAAAAGTTCCTCTAGGCTTTTTATCAAATGCTTGTTTTATAGTTAATAGGTAATGACACTACGAATGTAATTAACAGATTAATTAGCCAATAAAGGTCTAATTTCATTGTCAATAGACTTAACCTATTATTGTTAGTGTTTTTCATTAAAATCATCATCCCAAGCTAATGTTTAGTAAGCTTGGAATCCACTGACAACTTGAATTACACCAATAATAATGGATTAAGCAAGTAATTACTCTAAACTTTAAGTAAAACAATAAATCACAATCAAGATTAAGATAATAAGAAACTTAGGCTACATAGCATTCTAAAATTAATAAAGAAAAATTGAAAATATAAATCAAAGACACAGTTAAGGAGAGTAAGATACATTAGCATGAATTAATTATGGAATTGATACAATTAAGTTTAAGAAATTCATACTAACCTTGAAAAATAAGAAGAATAACTTCAAATTCTTCAAGAATCCTTTCTACCTCTAATAACTCCTTAAAAACTCTATGATTTTTAGCATAAGAAAACAAAAAAGCTAAAAACTTCTTAATTTCGTGCTTAGAATTAATTTATAAAAAAATAGCAATAATTTGGTGTAATAAGAAAGGCAACTCGTTCAACAAGAAGTGATTGGGATTGAGATTGATGGTAGTGGTTTCCATAATGTAGATCAATTTAGTCAATACAATAATACATAGATCACAAACCAAAGGGTTTCACTCACGACAACTAACAAGGAAGCCTGCCATGATAAGAAGCTAATTTTGGCCTTCTAAATAAGTCTTTGTACTTTACTCTTAAGCCTTCTCAAAATCAACTCTTTGGCATGAATCTTTATTTATTTACTTATCTACCCCCACAAAATGTAATACCATATTAAGATAGCACAAATTCTACATCACAATATGCTTATAACATTATTTTTCATATATTCAACACTTTTAGCAACGAAAAATACCGTCATTGAATGTCAAATTGTTTCATTTCTAGTTAAATGAACCATTAATTTACCAAACTCATCTCTCATCCTTAATACACTTGTTCATATAAAAACATCACAAAAAGAAGTATGAAATTTGGGTTTAGGCCATGCACATCAAGATAGCACAATATGTAACCATTATCATATCTTCCATAATTCTACTACCAATTTAACAAATTCATAACTTGAACTACAAAACTCCAAATCAAGAAAACTAGGACTCTATAGAAAGCTTAGGATATAATCTACCTATGGTAAAAATTTCAGATCAAAACAATATCATTTAGTCTACAAAATTCTAATGGAACTATACCACTATCAGAATTTCACCCAAGTGCAAACCTAAAACTTTGAAAATTTATATCTCGAGCTACAAAGTTCCTAATTGAGTGATCTTAGTAGCTATGAAAAGCTTATGAAGCTACCTATATGCTATAAAATTTCAAGAGTATTAAACTTCATTTGGCCCCTCAAATACCCAGAACACTTATGTGATGGTTTAGCGCATCCTTTTATAATACCAACGATTATTTGATCAGGTAATTAATTTTAACAAATATGAAATTGTTTTTAGTCTTATTTTGGCTCATTTTGTTAAAGTGAAATTGGCAATTCTTTTTAAGAGTTCATTACACATCTCATCTTGGAAAATATTTAGGCATTTGGGTGGATGTGGATTGCAATAAATCTCATATCTATAAAGAGGTAGTCGATAAGATTTATAAGAAATTGCAATCTTGGAAGGTAGAATTGCTATCTCAAATGGTCTGCTTTATGTTAATTACTTCTAGGTTCATTACACATTTAGTCTTAAAAATACTTGGACACTTAGGTGGATATGGGTCACAATAGACCTCAAATCTATAAAGAGGTCGTGGATAAGATCAGTAAGATATGCAATCTTGGAAGGTAGAATTACTATCTCAAGTGATTCTCTTTGCACTAATTATTTGTGTTTCTTTCATGTTTTGAATCTTAGCCAATCCCTTTGGGAATATTATCAACAACCCCGCATGCATTTATTAAGTTGGAAGCAATTGTGTAATCCTTATAATGTGAGGAGCTTAAGTTTCAAAATGGTACGTCATTTGAGCTTAGCTTTACTAGCCAAACACATTTGGCAGATACTAGGTTATGAACACACCTCTCTTTTTAATTGGGTTATGAAACCCAAGTATTGTAGGAATGCCAATCTTAGGCAATTCAATTCACATTCTAATGCAACTTGGTTGTGAAAAGGAATTACGAAAGTAAGAGACATAATTTGTTCTCCTTTACGATGAAGAATAGGTACTAGAGGATTTTTTTTCTTTTAACTCATCACCTTTCGTGGTAGATGCAACCAGGTCTTTTTGAGGATTTTGTCAGTTTAAGACCTTATTCTGCATGATCAAAGACTAAAGAATCTACAATGTCTATCTTTGCTTTAACGTTCCATGATTATGAACCAAATCATGGCACAACCGTTTTCTATCTTGAATTAACCTAATAAGCTGTATTGGACTAGCAATAATTTAGGCAACTACTTGGTTGCAGCTAGCTATAAAATTTTAATTAGTTCAGATTCTAAGCCAATTTCTACCTCTTTCACAAGATGGAATTACTTGTGGAAACTCAAAGTGCCATATAGAGTTATCTTAGCTGGAAATTAATGACCGATGCTCAGCTAATCATAGATATTATCATAAAGCATCATATGAATGTCATCAATGCCTGTCCTTTTTGCCATGATAGATTGGAAACACTTAATCATCTTTTTATTCAATGTTCATTTGCTAGATCGGAGTGCAAGCTTGGTTTTTTTTTTCAACCACAAGATATACAACCTTGGCTGCAGGCTTGGTTTTCACAGATTCAGAGTGCTCCCTCAGGTTTTGATGATTACACTAGATGTATATTGTATGCCTTATATGGAATTTGGTACTTTCGAAATATGGTTGTTTTTTACACATAAGAGTATCAATTGATGGAGGTCATCCATTTTGTAAATTGAATGCTCTTCCAATCAAATTTAGTATGGCAAATTGTAGTCTCACATAGAGACGATCAAGGAATAGATCTAGTATATTGTGTCGAATGGGGAACCTTCAATGTTCCCTAGTCTTCAAGTTAGTCGATTATCGTCTGGATGAGCTGAGGCAAAACTCATGGTTTTAAAAGGATGTAGTATCATTAGCATGTAAAGGCATCAACTTTGTAATTCAACAACCTATAATTACTAATCCATTTACTTACTCATTAGATTGTATGGTGTTGTGTGCAAATCGTTACAAGCAGTTACTCAATCTTTATAAGCAAGATTAGGAATCATAGACTTTGGGACAAGATTTCCATAGATTGCTAGCTCCTTCTAAAAGTTCGGTAGTTTTTATTGTGACTTCTCTCGAGCAAGAAGGGTTTAAATGGCAATGGGAGGTAGATGCACAAATCACTTCATAGTGTAGCTATAATGTGTTATTTTAATATTTTTTCTATTACTTGTAGCATAATTTTTTTTGGGTATTAAAAGAAAAAAAATAGTAGATATGGTTCTAGCAAAAATAATAAAATAAATAATATACGTGATTATTTAGTTGTTGTACTCATTGTATTTAAAAACCAGACTGGACTGGCTGGTTCAACCAGTTGGATTAGGAACCGACTTATTATCCAATCCGGAACTGACTTAAAACTGGTGGAGTTAAAAATCGATCAAAAATTGAGTTTAACTAAATATCGCTAAAATCGGACAGAAAATCGATGGTTGAAATTGTTCCTTGCATTTTTTATGTATGGAGCAACAAAACCAGCTTTCTTGCATCTCGAACATAGGCCACGGAGGGAGTCAGTCATGTCCTTTCCACGCTTCCCATTATGCTTCTTTGTTATTTCAGTGCAAGCGAATATATATAAACGTCTAAATAAATTAAGTCTATTGTAAAAGGGAACATCAGGTTCAACCACATTGGCAGGTTGTTCCATTATAGGATTGGCAGTAAGTTGATCCTAGCATCCTACATGTGCAAGGGTCTAAAATAAAGTAATATAATAATAATTATAGATATATATATATATTTAATTTAGTTAAATTTTTAATTTGATAAATAACTTTTTAAATTGATTATTTCTAAAATTTTTACTTTTTATTTTTTAATGACAAGTAAAATATTAAAAAATATATAATTAGTAGCTAAATATTTAAAATTTATTAGTATTTATTTATTATATTAAAATTTTAATATATATTTTAAAAGAATATATTTAATTATTACTGGTTTAACCATAGTTCAATCACGATCAAACCAATAAACGTTGAATCAGTGTTTCAATAATCGGTATGATTTTAAAAACATTAGTTATACCACGCGGATGGTTACCAATTTTTATCCTTAAAATATTGTCCAAAGAATTAAAAATTATTATTTAATTTTTGATTGAATAAAAAATTTACAAGTATTTATTTATTTATTATTTTTAAGTTTTTTATGATTATTATAAATATTAATTATTTTAAATTTGAATGAAGTTTAATTTCTAATATAAAATTAAAAATTAAAAAAAGAGGAGGTCCTAATTAAAAAGGATAAATTAGAATAATTTCTGGATTTATATTTTTTGTGAAATTAACATCAGAAAGACAGATGTCGGAGATCTCATTGACATAAAACCACCTGATGAAGATAATATGCTAAAAATATAAAATAAAATAAATGTCATCTTTTAACTTGTTCGAAGTTTTATAGAATATTTCTTTGTGCTAAAAAGTAAAAACACTTTGCTGAAAAATTTTTTTTGTGAAATTAAGAAAGACAGATGTCAGAGATCTCATTGACATAAAACCACCTGATGAAGATAATATGCTAAAAATATAAAATAAAATAAATGTCATCTTTTAACTTGTTCGAAGTTTTATAGAATATCTCTTTGTGCTAAAAAGTAAAAACACTTTGCTGAAAAAAATCTAAAACGCTATTTTTTTAAAAAAGAGAATAAGCAAAGAAGATGATCTCTTAAATAAATATTTAATACTCTTATACAAGCATAAACTTTGTACAAGCTATAGTTGTGGACACGATGACGATGGGTCATTTCAAGGCACAACCCAAGACACCACCCTTCTTTTTCTTCTTCTTCTTACTTAATTTTTTTTTCTTTTTACTTAATTTTTTTAATTTCTTCTTTTGTTTTTTTTTTTTTCCCCTTCTTTCATATCGAGCCATGTAGCAACTGTATATAAACCAACAGAGCATCAAAATCTTTGCATTGAATAAAGCGTATTGTTTCTCTACACTCACATTAATTGCTTTCAAACACCTTCTTCCACAAACCCCTTAATATCATGATCCATTATTATATGATTTTGTTCTCCTACTTATTTCTTTCTCCAGCTCTTCTGCTCCTCCCACTTCCTCAACTTCCTGCACCATTGTAACCAAATTTTCATTTAGTCCTTTAATTTTTGTCAAAATAAATTTAATATAAAAGAATGAAAACTGCATGGAAGATCATTTTTCAAATAAACTAACAATTTGGTCTTAAATTATTATGCTTATTTCCTTTTAGTCTTTGAAAATTAATACATGCCCAAGCTACTAGTTGAAAATAACAAATTCATTATATATGTGAATCAAAGATTAAGTACAACAAAGTCTTTATATTCAAAAACTACCTCGGGTACATTTACTAATTTTGGAGCAATGAAACTTAATAAGTTTAATACGTAAATGATCAAATTATTAATTTACTCATAACTTTTCACAAGAATTAGATAGAATAAAAAGAAAGGAAAAGAAAAATAAATGGGTAGCTTACCTTTGGTCCCAAAAACAGCCCGTATGGAACCCCGTTGAATTTGTCTGTATGGTGGAGCTGAAGAAACAGACAAACAAAATCGCGATTGTGAGATCTTTTTCCAGAAGAACATACAATTTTTTTTTTGGGATAAATAAATTAAAAATGAATATTCATGTACGAGGGTATGACTGGTGTAGAATTTTTTACATGGTGAGCAGCGGCCACCCTTCTGAAGTAGGGCACGTTGGCAATGGGGCCCACCGGGAATCTTTTATGGACCAAGCCATCGTGCACGAACATGTAGGCCATCCCAAACACCGTGATTCCCAGACCCTGCAAGCAAGGAAATAGGAGTAATGTCATTCCCAGAATGTTTCGGGGCATTTTCGACATTTTGAGATGATCGGTGAACAGATCCCGATTATACCGTTAAATTATGGTGATTATAATAATGAGGGAGAGATTCCGAAGATTATTTATACTTACCGCACCAAAACACAGACCAGGGACCAGACCCTTGTGGAAGAATCCATAGGAGAGAAGAGCGATCGCAGGGACTGCGTTTATTATTGCGAAAACGTCGTTTAGCTCGAACGGACCTTCTCTGGCTCTATGGTGGGACTACAATTCAAGTTCAAGTTTCTCACAGATTAATAATTACTGTTTGGTTGGTGAGAGTTGGATAGGGAAAATTAAAAGTAGAAAAAGGATTAGAACTATCTTGTGCGTTTTAGTTCTATTGAGCAATTAAATTCAAAACTGGTCAGAAGCAGCAGACCTCATGCATATGCCATAAGGAGGCATGCCAGAGAGCTCTATGAGCCCATCTTGCCCAGAACTCCATACCCACCTGAAAATCAGGTATACCCAGTTGAATTCAAGACCCAGATTTCATAAAGAAACAAGTTAATTTCAAATCCTGAACCATCCCGTGCTGAATTGGAAAAGAGAATGGAACTTACAGCAGCACCAACGGAGAGAGCAAATGTGCCAAACATTTCAGACCAAGGCACTTCTCCACCCTAAATCGGATTAAACCCAAATCGAAACCGATTTCAGATACAAAAATAACGCATACCAATGTGCAAAATAGAAAGAAAGAGATTCAAAGTCTGAAAGGTACCTCCATTTGCCACCAGAATCTATAATAAACTGCCATGACAGCCATGGACGTAATCCCAAAGCTAGACATCACAGCCGCAACGAGATAAGTGAACCTCTCCGATCTCTTCCTGGTCAATCTCTCTACCGTGCGAGCTGATACAGCTTTGGAATCGACTAGATTATTGGGGGCCGTCTCTCCCTCGGCTTCGATCTGGATATTCTGTTTCGGATCATCCATGAGCACGCAGACGGTGAAGGTCGGCATTCGTGGAGTTCGACGGATTGTGCTGTGACGAGGGAAACATCTCAAGGAAGTGAAGAGCAGTGTTGGGACCGCCTTAGGGAGGGGGTTTGAGGTGTGGAAGAGATGGAGGGGTCTTAAGGTTATGGCGGCTGAGAGTCCTGCCGCCATGGATGAGAGCTCAAAGCTTGGCTAAAGGGGTTGAGTGCGTTTTGCGTTTGAGTGAAATGCGTGTGACTGAGAGAGAGAGAGAGAGAGAGAAGAGGGGTGTGTGTGTGTGATTGTGAAGGTTGGAATGAAGCATAAAAAAGCACGAGCTACGCAGACCACAACTTCATGTCCTTCTGTTTGAATTGAATGGGTGTATGTGGACTCATTTGGAATTAAAAATGACTCTTGAAAAATAAATAAAGGCGTAGGATGTTATCGAAAAAAGTGCCATGATCATGACATTAAATTACAACAAAGCCATTCTGTTTTTTTTTTTTTCTAATTTTACTTTTAAATTGTGAATTTTGACAATATTATAATGCAATAATTATTTAATATAAAATAATATTTAGTTTTTACATTTTTAAATATTAATTTATTTAATAATTAATAATTTTCAATAAAGTTAATTTTACTTTTTTGTAATTAATAAATAAAATTATAATAATTTTTTAGTTACAAGTATTTTTATATTCAAAGTTTATGATTATTCTTCTTAACAATTATTTTCAATGGTCATAAATTGTTAATATTATGAAGACTGTTTAGTTGTTAAATTCAAGCATATATTATCATTTGAGTAATTTTTTATAAGTATTATAATAATAAACTTAATAAAATAGGTAAAATGTTATTGTAATATTTGTAATCTAATGAGCCCGGCTTATTTGACTCAGAATCTCGCATGGATTACATGGATGTGGACTGGAGGAGCATTGCCCTAATGAGCATAATTTATAATAATCAAAGGTGTTTTGCTAATGACTATTTGTTCATTTATAAAACAAATAGTATTCTTTTTCAAGAATTTGAGTTTGAATTTTTTGAGAGTATTGAATAAAATCATACATGTACCAAATATTCTGCCTAAAAAGGGTTTACAAATAAAAAAATGTTATAGTAAGCTAACTAAATATAAATTTAGCTAACAAACTAATTTGCTTGAGTTATCTAGCTCAAATAACTAAAAAGTAAGAATAATAAATTATGGAGTAAAACATTAATTTTTGTTAAGATTTAATTAAATAACAATTGATATTTTGACATTTGATATATATATATATATATATTACAAAAATCTTTCTTTTTAATTTACTAAGTTAATTTTTTATACAGTATGTATTCTTTTTAAAAATAAAACTATTTGACTATTATATTAATAATATAAAATTATACTCAGTTGTTTGATCTACTAATTTAGTTGTCTTTATTATTATATTAAAAATAAAATTATATTATTATATTATGTAAAAAGTTAACTTTATTAATAAAAAATAAATTAAAAAAAGATATTTTTATCATACATATCAAATGCGAAATATAATTTTTAAAATAAAAGAGATATTAAATGTAATCTATAAGAACTTTAGAATAGATTTGTATAATATGCTTTCTATGCTATAAAATTTTATATAAATGCAATACTTTTTCAATGGAAGATAAATATCAATGTTTTAAAAACCGGATCAGTCATTAAACCGGTGAAGTTACTGGTTCACAGTTCATTGGTCGAACCATGGTCGAACCGTGGTCGAACTGATAATAATTAAATATGTATATATATTATATATTATTGTATATATTAAAAAATTAAGATAATAAATAATAACTAATAAATTTTAAAATATTTTATGATTAATTATACATAAAAATAAAATCATACATAACATAGTTTTAAATTTTTAGTTTATTTAAAATATATTTACATAATTTTAATAGAAATTATATGAATTTTATTTTTACTTGTTATCTATTATATTAAAATGTTATAATTTTAAATAAGCTAACAATGATAATTTAATAGAAATCATGTTGATTATCACATTCATGGTCAAGGTTTTAAATTAATTTTGGTTATTTTACTTTGCTAAAATAAAATAAGAAGAAAGATCTTATATTAAATATTGTGCTAATCAAATTGCTTGTGTGGTTTGGATTAGTGGTTGAAATTGTTCAATCTTAATGAAGGCACATGGGTTCGAGACGGGTGGTTGTCATTTTGCTTTGGTAAAATATATCAATGAAAAATAACTTATATCAAATATTGCATTAAAGTATCGATAATGCTTTCTGGCGTAGTGGAGGTGTTGCACGTTGGACGCTGGACACACACGGGTTTGAGACGTGGGAGCCAATTTTGTGGAATATTATTTCGAAGAGTTGCAGACTGGTCCAACCACTCATTCAAGCATCGGTTTTCGCCCAAAATTGTCTGGTCCAACCCGGTTGTTGACCAACTTTGACCAATTCTGAGCCAAGCCGGTTTTGAGGTTGTTCTGGACCGGACAAGAGGCCGATTCACCGGTTTTCCGGTTGAACCGGCTGGTTCGGTTCGGGTTTAACAACATTGATAAATATAATACTTAACTATATGTTTTAAATAAGTTTTAAAAAAAGTGTTTATCAAGAGGGATACCATGAATCTTATAATATTATGTACCTTAATTATGATGCAATAATTACAAATATAAAATAATATTTTATTAAATAATTACTTAAAATATTATCTTATTTAATATTTAATATGTCTTAAATGGATTAATTCAATTGTTATGTAATTAATAAGAATAATTATGATAATGAATTTATTAAAATAAATAAATATTGCTATATATTTATTAATATCTAATAATTATTGTATTATAATTAAAATATATAGTATTTTTCAGTTCATAATATCCTTACTTGTTTATAAACCAACAAACGAGTCCTTTAATACGTTCTAGTTGGGTATTAACTCATACTTATAAGCGAATCAAATCTTTCGGATTGTTGATTGATGATTGGTCTAAAAAAGTTAATTTATGAAGCCAATTTTTTTTAGGTTAAATTTTTTTGACCTGAGATATTTTTGGTCAGGGATTCGGTCGTTTAACGAACCAAATTGCAAGCTATGTATGAGCTTGCCGTCTTATGACCCTGTCACCGCCAGCATCAAGGCTTCATTAATTAGTGGTTGCAAGACTATAGTACGAACTATCAAATGACTACCATCTCCGCCTCCCATTCTTAAAATATATATATATATATATATATTTATAAATTTAAATTTTATAATAAAAAATCTTAAAAATTAAATTTATTTTTAAAAATTATTATTAAATTTTAAAAAATTTACTATTAGATTTAAAATATTTATTATTAGGCACAGAAATTTTTTTTATTTCCAATAATAAATCCTCTAAACCTAATAATAAGTTTCTTAAAATTTAATGCTAATTATAATCTTTAAAAATAATTTTGATTTTTAAAATTTTTTATTATAAATTTTATGGGATCTAAATCTTAAATGTAATTTTTCTTAAAAAAAAGAACTCTAAGAGGCCATAAATAGACAATTGAAAAAACTACATTTAAAATTAGACAGGACCACAAAAACCGATAAAGATGCAATAAAAAATATCTGTCTCTATGAATCTAAAGAATTTCAATAATCAACACCATGGAAAACCTGAAAACCATCAATAATACGTGAGGGGATTGCCCTTTTACAAAATTGTTCACCTTCCTCTTTCAAAGATGTGGATTCATGGCTCCACTTTAGTGAATCAAACTGCCACATTTAAAAACCAAACCGCCAAAATCGGTTTAGTGAAGAAAAAGACCACATGATTTGGTTATGGGATATCAAATCAAACTAAACCAAATATGCAATCATAGATTCCTTACAAATGTTGTCATAGCCTGTTCTCTTCCAATTTCAAAATTCAATTACAAAAGGAATATATATAACTATGAAATTCTTATCAATATAGAATTCCTATTCATTTGTAATTATTTGACAAGAAGAGATTCTAAAGCATAAGTAAATCAAACATACTTTCAACCGTGATTTTGAAACTAACCATTGAAAGCCCAATTCAATCACATATTACTAACACCAGAAAAACAATAAGGAGAGTATAGAAGAATAGTTTTTCTGATGTAGTTTTCTAATAAGATTAGTAATTTCAATGATCTTTATCACGAGAAATCACTCTTGCAAAGAACCCTCTCACTTTAGATGACTAGCTAGAACATATAGTACCTTCCCATCAAAAGGCTATTTTTTCAGTGTGTATTAACTAGCCTCAATGGTAAATAATGAGAGATATATGAGGACCAATATGGTCTAAATGTGTTATATTGACAAATTTAAGTGTCTATCAATCTTACAATATATATATACACACAAAAAATAGAAATAACAAACTATAATTTAGAATTTTATCACTTAACAAACATAAACTTGATCAATATGGTCTAAATTCCATACAAGGAACATAATCCATAAGACTCATTCAAATGTATCTCTTTAGATAAAAGATTAGCTAGCATTTCTTTCGTCCAAATGTGTTATATGGCTACTTGATCAATTTTAACTCACTTGTTCATGGCTAAGTACTTAAAGTCGATGCATTTGCTTCCACGTCTACTTTCACTCTTGTTATTTTTAACTAAGAAAATAATAGTTGTATTGTGTAACATCCCCTGTTCCTCCACCAACTGCAAGCTCTTCCTTTCTTTCTTTTACAACTAGGCCACCACAGCCTACCCTTTCACTTAACTTTCTGAAGTATATAGGCTGTTTTCGATTAACACAACTTCTTGCCTCTCTATTCTATTAGCCATTGCTTCCATGGCCCTCTTCATCTCTTACATGGTTTCATTTTGTTCCCTATGGTTTGCCATACCTAACTTGTAGTGGCAAGTTTGATTGCTTAATGATTTCATAAGCTATATTTTGTATTGGCATCTATCTTGAGTTTTATGCATGCAAAAGGTTATGTTTTGGCTCCTAGTTCCCTATGGCAGGGAATTGAGTGTAATAGCTCTTCTTTTGCTAAGAGTTGAGTTTTGTTGAGCTTATCTAATTTGTTTTGATGCTGTGACTTGATAAAAATTGAAATTTCATGCTAAATTTTATGTTTGAGTTACTTGATATACATGAACTACAAGCTTGCATTTTCTCATTGCCTTCATTGTATGCATTAATATGGATCAAGATTTGCTATTAAGATTCTCCCAAGAATCTCATTCCTTTTATCTCTCATTAACCATGACAGGTTCTTCTAGTAAAGAGAAAGAAATTAAAAAGAGCTAGAGTTTTAGGAAATAGAAGCTTATGGATATAACTATGTACTTGATGAGGTATGAGACATATTGATGATGAACTCTTATGTATATGATAAGGATACATATTGGTAACCTTTGTACACTTTTAAAAACAAATATACATGACATTTTGATGTATATGATGGCAATTAATAAACATTTTCACTTATGAGGGACTACTTATTGTATATGCATGGATGGATGTGAGCTAGTGATTTTTAGTAGCTGGTATCTATGAAAATGAAGCATAAATAGATTAAAATTTGCTCAAAGTAAGAGATTGCAATTAAAGGGCCAAATGAACTACTTTGGGAGGAAATTTTGGTTCAAATTAGCCATAAATTGTACCTTTATCCTTGACTGCCCAAATGATTTATTTTGGACTAAAATTTGGTGAACATCTAGATAATTGATATAGCTTTACAACAAGTCAAAGAAGGTATTTTTTTGAACCCTATAGAATATTTGGTAAATTTTTTAATTTGACCCAAAACTATGAATTATGCAATTGCTATTCATACTATCATGGTCTTGGTTTTCATGACTTTTGAAAGGACAAATGGATTCATTTTCAATTGAAATTTTTATAGTACAAAGTTCAAATTATAAACTTTTTGTAGGCACTTAATTTGCTTGAATTGGAGTTATATAACTCAAGTTATGAATTTTTGAAATTTAAAACCCTTTTATGTCCAAAGTAGCCAAAATTGGCTATATGGCTTTTAAATGCAAATGAATCTTATATCTTGGTCTTGTGGATTGAAACAAACTTGTGTATGGCAACCATGAATGAAAATTAGAAGAAATTTAAATTTTGACCTCTATAGTTCAAATTGAAGTATTAAAAGAGTTAAAATCACTGCCAAAAATTTAGTTGCAGTTGTAAATTTACTACCGTAGAAATGAATTGATTTGAGTTTAGCTATACAAAGTATGTTATGACATTTACCAAGCCACCAATACTACCCTCAAGTTAAGAATCTATAATATATCAATAAAATACATTTAATATTATATATATACACAAAATAAAATTTCTTATCTAATTCAATCTGTAAATACTATAATTTGATAGTTAAAATAGTCTCTAAAAAATGAAATAAATTATGTAAATGGGATTACAAGGTAAGAGAAGGGCAATTAGAGCTGAAAAAGAACAAAAATCAAACTATTATGTTAATGAAAAAGTACCTTAAAGTAAAATGAATTAAAACAAATTAAGGGTAGAATACAAATAAGGCCATTTAGAAATGACGATAAGAAATAAAAAAATAGCGTGAAATCAAAGCTAAAATAGCTAAATAGAATGAACCATAATCACTGAAAGGCTCGTCACGCAACCCTCAAAATAAAACTAGGTTGATAAAATATGTAACTAGTAGCACAACCTAGGTCATCTCCCTTGGAATTGGAGTTCAATGTTTAATTGAGTTTTCCAAATATTAAAAGACTCTAAAAATTCCTAAATTAGGGGGGTTTTGATTTACTTAAACTATTTAAAATAAAATTGAATTAAAATTCCTAATTGCTATATAATTATATGAATTATGGTTGAAAATAGGCTTGTGACTAGCTTTGGAATCGTTCCTTGGTATCCACTATCCTTATCCTAATCTAATTATAATTGATTCTGGCCTAAGAGTTCCTAATTGTGTTCATAACAAATTATCTTGGGTTACCACTCAAGATTCAAGAGATTAATGATCTAATGTTATATTGAAACTTCAATCCCGCATTAAATTGTTAAATCTTGTCTTTAAGATCAATGAACACCCAATTTGATTGATTAACTGATTAATTAGTCTCTGAATCATCATCCTAATGTTTAATTAACCAACTAAACATTAAGGAATTCTCGAATTTAACTTTCAAACACATAATTTCATTCATGTATTTCATCGAACACCTTCGAGGCACACACGGGAAATTAGAGAATAATGAAAAATTCAGAACTTGATTCAATCAATTAATCAAACAAAAAGACTTCCTAATTAGTGTCTAACCAGCCACTAATTATAATTACACAAATTCCCTATCAAATATAACTTAACCAAGATGATATATGAAAGAGAAAAAGTGTAGGAAAATAAAGAAATCCTTAGCCAAAAATTCTATGTTCATCTATGGATTCAAGCTTGCACCAAGGATCTTCCTCCTAGCTAGCCTCAAGATGGATTAGAGCTTCATTGAATGGTGGATGGATGGAAGATGGAATGGAATGGGAATGGAATGGGTGAAGGATGTAGAATGAATGCCGCAGAATGAACACTCTAGGCGTGATGGAAGGGAGTGTGAATAAATAGGTGAGGGTTTCTGAAAATCTGGAGGCGTGAATGGAATGGATTGTGTGAATGGATAAGGGTATGAATGAAGGGGTCCAATGAATGAAGGAAGCATGACAGAATGAAGCCTCCAGATTTTCATTTAAAAGTCACGTGCCCCAGCTGCTGTTCACTTTGTTTTCACGTTATTCCCTTTTCTCCCATACAGCTCCTACTCTCCCTCGTCTCCTCTGCTCAGTTCAGCGTTGTTCTTCCACGTGATATGCTCAGCTTCTTCATCTTGACGTGGTTTTTTTCAGCTTCTACATGCGTTTTGCCTGAAGGTAATTTTTTATTCACCTCACGTGCTTCTTAATTCCACATTCACATTGGTCTTCAGCCTAGCTCTATTCGCCAGCTCCCAGTTCGCTGAATACTCTCTGCTTCTATGTTGTTCTCTTGTTAACTTCCCAGGCACAACGTCTCCTCTCCTCGTGATATCCAGCCCACGCTCTGTTCTACGTGTTTTGATCAACCACATTCAACTCATGGTGCTTCATTCCTTTCAGCTGCTTCTTGCTTTCACACACACACTTAACTTCAGTTTGTTGTTCTTTCCCGTGGCTTTGCATGTGTTTCTGCATGTATTTTCTTCTTATACCACGTAGCTTCTTCATTTCTCAGCTCGTGCAGCAGCTTCTTCACCTCAATCTCAGCTTTTCACGTTGAAACTGCAGCTCCTACGTACAACTGGACGTTGCTGCATGGTTCCATTCTTTTCGCTGACATTAAAACTGTGGCCTTGCCTCCTTCTTGCAGCTCAACGTCTTAGTGCCTCCTTCACATCAACTTCTTTGTTTATTCTTCCTTCATTCTGCAGCTCCTTGCTCGTGTTGGCTCACAACTTTAAGAACGTATAGCTTTTTCTTCATGGCTTCTTGTATTTGCTGCAGCCTGTGGCTTCCACATAAAGATTCTGCATACATGCATCTACTTCTTATCTTAACACGTAAGCTACCTCAGCAGAGCTCCTTCATCCATTTGCTCAAGTTTTTCACACTTAAGCTGACGTGGTCATCTCACAATCCCTTGCATCTTCTTAATCACGTTAGAAACTTCCTTCAGCTCACTAACTCGAAGCTTCATGCTTAATGCAGATCCCTTCTTCGTGTTCTGCTTCCATGCCACATAAATCTCGAGCTACATATTTCTTCCCAGCAACTCCTGTAGCTAAGAGAGTGTGTTGCTTCATTTAATTCTTAGCTCCAATTATATATTAAAATTCTGCATGGAAAGAGTGGGAAAATCAAATAGGAATATTCACAAATATTATTCAAGATAAATTTAAGCATTAAAAACTAATAATTTGCAAATAAATTTCTAAAATATAGAAATGGCCACTAAAATAAAATCTTATCTAATTGAAGTCTTAGAGCCATATTTAATCATTAAAATACCTAAGTTAGGAGAATTAAAACATATAAAAATCACAGTTATCAATCACAGTGGCAAAATGATAATTTCGGGTAAAATTTTAAAAACTTAAATGAAGAAGTTTTAAATGGTAAAATTAAGTTTACTAGGATTTTTTTAGGCCTTAAAAATCATAAGAATAATTAGAATGACTGAAACCTTTTTGGTGTACAATTTAGGATATTAATTGACCAAAACTTTGACTAAGCCATTCTAGATTGTTTTGAATTCCAAAAATTTCATAATAAATATTTTTAATACACTAGATAGCCTCAATTTTATGATGGAATAAAAGAGTTTAAAATGAGCTCAAATGGCATAACTGAAGTTTCGGGACGTAGTCGATATTTTAGGAATTGTTTTAAAATCTTTCTTTTTTCTTTATATATGTTCAGCCATGCCATCTTAGCCCCATAATCGACTTACACAGACCCAAACTTCAGACCAAGGAGGCATGAGAAGAAGCAAGGAAGGAAGAAGGAAAAAGCTTCATTTAGGTAAGCTTATGTGCTAATTTTGCCTATGACACTAGTATAAATCTTTCTCTACTCCTTCTCCTCTTTCTTTTAGTAGTTTTGGTTTCCTAAAAGACTGAGTTTCATGGCTGAACTCATGGAAGAAGAAGCCCCTTTTGAGGAAACCAACTATGCCAAAATAACCTCCATTTAAAGCACTTTTAAATAATATATAATTAGACTAAGAAAAACTTGCTCTTCTTGGAATCTTAAGCCTTCGCCATTTAGGCCTAGATATAAGGAATCTAAAAGGAGTTTGATTTTGGCTAAAAATTGATAGGAACTAGGGTTTTGAAGTATAGAGAATTAGATTATGCAAAGAAAATCAATTAAAAAGCTTTAAAATGCAAAGTAGGCCACTTAGGATTTCACTTGCATCTTGAGAGTTTGGGAATCCTAGGAGGACATGTCAAGTCATGTATGACCATGCTTAAACTAGAAAGAAGCTAAGGATTCTTTATATGCATCAATTTCCCAAGATAACTCACAAAACTCCCCTAGCCCTCCTTTTGGACATAGGTTTGACCAAGGCTAGGTTTGAATACCTAGAGAATTGTTTCAAAGATTCTAAGGTTATAAGTGGTCTAGATATGAATTATATATACTAATGAAACCATTAGAATGAATTTAGAAACTTTATTTTAAAAGGTGAAAATTTAGGGTTCAGTTTGGCCTAAAAAAATAACTTGGCATTAGACTTGTGTAATCATGCATATGATGACTCTAATGAGTTTTATTATAGTCATATAGCTTATATTATAATACCATGACTATATAGGACTCAATTCATGGCTCAAATGCCTTATGGCATTTATTCTCATATAAATAGCACTTTTAGCAACGGTATTTTGCGTTATTGAAAGTTCAATTAATTTATTCTTAGCAAAATGGACCATGTGAGCTTACCAAATTCATTTTTCATCTATAGCACATTTGTTCAACCAAAATTATCATAATTTAAATCTCAAAATTTGGGTCCAAGCTATAGAACACAATCACATCTCACTTTGCATTTTGCTATACATTCCATATTCTGATATAAATTTGGAAAAATCATAACTAATTCTAGAAAAATTGAAATCATGTAAATTATATCAATCTAGAAAGTTACGGATGTCCTCTAACTACCATAAAAATTTTAGATCAAAACAATAGGTTTACCTTAAAAAAACTAATAGAATAGTAATATTGGTCACTATGCACCCTACAATAGAACCTAAACTTCAAAAATTCATTTCTTCCTCTACAGAACTCCAAATGAGGTGCTCTCAGTGGCTATAGAAAAGCTTATGATGTTTACTATATGCTTGTAAAATTTTATGAGCATTGAATTTCATTTGGCCCCTGAACAATAATAGTGACAATTTCTATATAATTTGGCCAACTTTAAAAAATTATAATAAATTCTCTAGAGCTCCAAAAATGGTGCTTTTTAGCTCTATTAAAAGTTTTAAATAAGACCTATTTGCTTGCCAAATTTCATGCAAAAACTCATCTATTTAGTCAAACTATAATTTAGCTCAAGAAAGTGGCTAATTTAGAGTCCATAAAGGGGTCAAGATGCACTAAATGGCTTTTTCATCATTCCATAACTACTTGGGCACATCCAAAAGTATAAATACAGCATATAGAAGTATGCCAAATGGTCCAAATCATCATGGAACTCATTCTCACCTTTCTACTTGAATTTATACACATGCATATCAAGGCTCACAGATGTCAAAAACTCACATATTCATACATTTAGTTCCAAAATAGATTCATACATTATATTTACATATTTTTGCTTATGCTCAATGGTTTACATCTCATGTACATCATATAGATACAAACTTTGACATCAAAATGCATAAAATCCCTATTCTATTGTCAAATTTCCATGCTTCAAGATGCTTGGCTTCCATTTCTTGCTCTACTTGAATCACCTAGATACGATTAGACATATGTGGGGAAAGATTGATATTCAAAGAATCCCAATAGCTCTTTTATCCTTTCAAACATATATATATGGCACATTTTCATGTGAAAAAAATGCAAGTATGTCATAAAGGTTTCTAATAAACATACATGAACATATTTCCATATCACATAAACTCATACATATCAAGCATAGGTTTTAAAGGATATTGGTCTAACCTCACTCAATTTCTTTGGGACTTTTGGATCTGTCTCATCCATTTTTATGGACTTTTGATTTAGCCTCACTCTTTTCTGAGACTTAGTTTTGTCTCACCTATTCTTAGGGACTTTTGGCATCTCCTCACCCATGCTAAGAGACTTTTGGCATAACTTCACCCATTCAAGCCATTTTGCATTTAAAATCCATTTCAAGAAGTATAATGGTACCATAACATGAAATCAATAGCTAGGAACATAAGTCATGGTTCAAACATACGTACAAGCATCCAATGACAACTAAATATCCAAGAGATGTATACAAGAAAGGTTAGAGAGCTACCTTAAATTAAGAATCACAACTTCCTTTCTTGGACTTTCCTTTCCCCTTCTTGGTCTCACACACACAATTAGGTGGGGCTTGATTCACTTAGCTTAAACACATCAAATGAGACACAATTTTATCATTGGAGCAAGTTTTAGCTTCACACAAACTCTATGCAAGCTTACTTTATTCTAAGACATAGTTATGGTTCCATATAAGTGTATAATGAAGCAACCCCTAGGATTTATGATCTTGGCTCCAATTTCTCATTCAATCTAAGTCTTTTGACTCCATTTAGATTCCTTGGAGTCATCACAAATTCAATTCAAGGAGTTTACACTTAAATTGCTTCTTTATGTCTTAAAAAAGAACCTAAACTTCTATCTCACAAACCATTATTTCTAAATTCAAACTAATGCTTTCCTTGATGTTTACTAATCACATCTAGGCCATTTTTATCCTTAGAATAAAAAAAAAATCTCCTTAGGTAGCCAAACTCTTCTTGGCCGAGACATGTAGCAACTTCAGGACCTATGGAATTTGCTTGACTTTTCTTAGGGAAATGGCATTTGTGAAGCTTCTTAGATGTATTAAGAACTCATACATACTTTTACATAGGCTATACTATCCTTAAAAAGCTTCAAGATTGGTTAGCTACAACAAAAATCCTAAGTTATACAACTTGAATTCTAAAGCTTTTTTTTAAGTCTAATTGTATATTCTTATTTCTCATACTCTAAAACCATTATTTCTTCCTTTGTTTGGTTAGAATTCATCTCCTTTTAGATGGCCTAGGATTGGCCAAAACTATGCATAGGAGAAGGAGCAAGAAGAAGCAACAAAATCTATGGAAGTTTTACCTTATTTGCAAGCTTTTCCAAGGAGCTTTCACTTGCTTTTATTCTCTCCTTCAAAGTCTCTCCTCTTCTCATTGAACCAGCCATGAATCATCCTCAAATCAATCATCAAAACTATAAGAAAAGAGAAAAGAAAGAGGAAAACAAGGTTGGTGAAGGAGGAAGCATGAAAAACCATAGATTTTCTTACCTTTTTGTTTGGTTTTTCTTTCCTTCTCTTCTCCCTCTTGGTGCACGTCCTTGAGCTAGTCTCACTTCTAGTTTTGGGTAGAAATAAGGTCAGTTAAGAATGAGAGAGAGATGGGGTGTGACATATAAGAAGGGAGGTTAAGTTATAACACTTTTTAAAATTCCTATTTTGTTCCCTTTTTTTAGTTCTTTCCATTTGGGCTCATTTTAACTCCTTTTTTAGAACCATCTTTTTCATTATAAAATTTAGATCCTCTAATTCATAAAATGGCTTTGGTTTCACTCAAATTGGATTTAGAACCTTTTCGAATGAATCGGTTAAAATTTTGATCAATCGACATTCTAAAATATAAACCGAAGGGGTTTTAACCATTCTAGGGGTTCCTATGATTTTTACGGCTTTTGAGAACCCTAAGAAACTCAATTTTTTTATTTAAAGATCTATCCTTTAAGTTTCTAAAAGTTATCCAAAATTACAAAAATGTCATTGCCTTTTCGTCTAATTTTCTTTAGCTATTTGGGCTTCAGTTTTTGGGCATTTTAAGCTTTGTATCTTCATTTTTTATTGTCTATATTATTGTCCTAATTTTATTGGGCCTCTAATCATTCAGTTTAGAGGACTTCTTTTAGTAATCCACTTAGTTTATAACTTTTAAAACGATAGATGTTACACATATCAAGTGAGATTTTAGAACCAAGAAGTTAAATTGTAAGAGTTACTTCATAAGACATTTAAATAGGCCATAAGTGCACCTAAAATGCTAGTTGATATGTATAAGGCTAATATGAGTGTAAGGATGGCTCCATTATTGATTTTGTGCTTCATTTGATGTGTATAGACCAAACAAGTGAATTTTCATTCAAGTGTGGGTGTAGAGCCATAGAAGAAGAGAAGAAAAACCAAGGGAAACTAATTGGACCAATGTCAAGTTAGCTTTTCTTTCATTCTTGTATATATATACTTGGTTTATTTAAGTGTCTTAGATTGCTTCTATGTATTGTCTGCAAATTATTTGTATTGTTGATTGCTTGATAATCATATGCAATTGCATAACATTCATTTGTATTTGGATTGAATTGGCTCTTGATGGGTGAGGTTGTGCAAAAAGACTCTTAATAATGGGTGAGATGAAGCCAAAATTCCCTTAGAAATGGGTGAGCCTTGTAACAACTCTAATTCCTAATTACCGTAATTAGGATTAATTGCATGATTAATAATTATAAATCAAAGTTTAAAGTCACTACAATTAATTAAAATAGGAAAAAGGTGGAAAAATTTGAACCTTGATATTATTAGGGTTCTTATCCAAACCATCACAACTAATTAAGTTTACAAGTGATCTTAATTATCAATTAAGACTTTTATTCATTTTACTATTGATTTCAACTCTCAAAAACCTCTTATAAGTGTTCCCAAGTGATTACATATCATTAACATAATGAAATTCAAGGTTTCTATGTCAAAATACGAGTTTGGGAAAACTTTGCTGCGACTTAGACTCACCTTGTTGTAGCTAAGTTGGTTATTAGAACCTATAAACCAAGTTTGGGAACTTGTGCCATAACTTGATATGCTCGCGCTGTGGCATAAGTGGCTACTAGAACTTAGAAAAGAAAAAGAACCTTGCATTGCTACTTAACCTACAATTTAGACTTTCACAACATGATGAGTTGGGGTCTCACTGTAGCGAGTCTATGTGGTGCTGCAATGAGAAAGCCTCATAGAACTCTCTTAGCTTGCCTCTGGAAGCTTGTTGTGGCTAGCTTCCTTTCCGTTGTGGCAAGTTTTCTCTCTATTACCCTCTTGGGTGAAATTATGGTATTGTGCCACGATGAGGCATATCACATTGTAGCACTTCTAGCTTTTAAAAGAGCTTTGGCTGCCACTTAGGGAGTTTTGGCCGCGACTCAACTCTATTCTACACCTAGACTCTCATTTTCTTGTTTCCCAATCAATTCCCACTAATCCTAGATGAACTCTAAAATCTTAATGGCTAACATACATGGTTTTCTAGATCTCTCGACTCCCAAATATCATGATTAATTAATCTTCATTGTCTAGGGATCAAAGATTGAATTAAAGTAATCAAAACTTAATTTTGTATTAGTTAATTACCCTTCCATGATAGCAAAAGTGTTTCAATCACAATGTATATAGGGCTAAAGCTTAATGGTTACAAAATATCAAGTCATTCAATAAGTATTTGTCAAATACAATCATAATTTTTAATCCCATGATAATAATGTTACATAAATAGTCCCTATACTTGGCAATTCATGATACAATGTGGCAAATGCATAAAAACTAGTATTTTCATTATACAAACCCAATCTAACAAGATTTCTAAACCAATGTGCTACAAAACCATATAATAGGCTTTTATTAATTTCTCCTTACAACTAAGAAGTCTAGTCCTTGAAAATATTAGCCTACAATTGGGGTGAGATTTACAATCTCAGTAACAAGAGGCAAATTCTATATATATGTACAAATTAATCAATATAATGCAATTATACAAAAAAAACATATCGAAAGCATTAATATCATCAGCAAATGAGCTAGTTAGACTACCGGTGACTACTATCCCATATTAACAATAACTTATAATATGTTAAAGGCCATTAACATTGGGAGAGGCCCGTCCACGACACCAACTCCCTAATGAGCACAATCTGGCCTCAGTGCATTCAGGGGCCTAATCACAATCCAGTGCCCAATCGAAGCAAGATGCATGAGTATAGCTACACCACAACTCCACCAAGGACTCACTCAAGGTCCAAACATAACAATTCAGATAGCCAAGCATTCGTTTAGCATTCAAAATCATACATATACAACAAGTGTCAGATTAAAATGAGTATATATATGGAATTATAAAATTAATCTCAGTTATCTCAATGAAGCCAACTACTCTTCCTCTAGCTACTATCATGATCCAAATGCACACCAAGCTTAGGATAAGCATAGTTATCATCATTTTTAGTAACAAATCAGATATCCAAAGAGTTGAACAACTAATGATATGAACTGGATGTCTGCAAATAATTAGTATGAACTGGATGTCTACAAATAACGCCACATTAGATTGTAGCCACAGGTGTATTACTTTACTTGAGTGTAGGACTGTGCCTAGTACTAGGATTGAGTTATCTGTTATGACCACCTCCCAGGCTGAGAGATCTCTAGGGCGTGGTTGTCAGGGGTGTTTGGTTTTCTTTTCAGTCCAGGTTGAGGTAGAAGAGGGTATAGATGAAATTTCAGTAGTGAGGGAGTTCCCAGAGATATTTCCCAAGGAGATTAATAGATTGTCCCCAGAGAGAGAGGTTAAGTTTCCTATAGCCATTGTACCTGGGGCAAGTCCAGTGTCTAAGGTCTCGTATAGAATGACTCCCACTGAGTTAGCCGAGCTTAAGAAACAGATAGAGGAGCTTTTAGAGAAGGGTTTTATTAGACCCAGTGTTTCACCGTGGGGAGCTCCAGTCCTATTTGTAAAGAAGAAGGACGGAAGCCTTAGGCTATGTATAGACTATCGGGAACTCAACAAAATCACCATTAAGAATAAGTACCCTCTCCCTCGCATAGATGACCTCCTAGATTAGTTAGTAGGAGCGTCAGTGTTTTCCAAGATAGACCTCAGGTCGGGATATCATCAGCTCAGGATAAAGGCGGATGATATTCCCAAGACAGCCTTTAGAACCAGATACGGGCACTACAAATTCTTAGTTATGCCTTTTGGGTCGACGAATGCACCCGTAATTTTTATGGATTACATGAATAGAGTTTTTAGGCCATATTTAGACAGGTTCGTAGTAGTCTTCATAGATGACATCCTAATCTACTCAAAAAGTAGAGAGGAACATGAACAACACTTGAGATTAGCCCTAGAGACCTTGAGAGAGAAACAGTTGTATGCTAAACTTAGTAAATGTGATTTTTGGCTCACTGAGGTTCCGTTTCTTGGTCATGTGATCTCCCAAGCAGGGGTCGCAGTAGATCCCCATAAGGTAGAGGCAGTATTACAGTAGGAGAGACCTAGAACAGTGACAGAGATCAGGAGTTTTCTAGGTTTAGCAGGGTATTATAGGAAGTTCATTCAGGGCTTTTCTCAAATAGCAATGCCACTGACCCGGCTTACTAGAAAGAATGTGCCGTTTGTGTGGAATGAGAAATGTGAGAGTAGTTTCCAAGAGTTGAAGTACAAGTTAACCATGGCTCCAGTTCTAGTACTCCCTGACCCTAAAGAAACTTTTATAGTGTACAGTGATGCCTCTAAGAAAGGGTTAGGATGTGTGCTTATGCAAAAAGGCCGAGTGGTAGCTTATGCTTCTAGACAGTTAAAATCTCATGACGAAAACTACCCCATACATGACTTAGAGTTAGCCACAGTGGTATTTGCTCTGAAAATATGGAGACACTACTTATATGGGGCGGCAATAGAAATTTACAGTGACCATAAGAGTCTTAAGTATTTATTTGAACAGAAAGAGCTAAATATGAGGCAACGAAGATGGTTAGAATTTGTAAAAGATTATGAGTTCACATTGAAATACTATCCTGGTAAGGCTAATGTGGTAGCTGATGCCCTAAGTAGAAAATCCATACACATGGCCTGTATGATGATCCGAGAGCAGAAATTGATTGAGAGATTCAGAGACATGAGTCTCTTTTGCGAGGTGTGTTCGGGAAAATTATTAATGAGTGAGACCCGAATAGAAAATGACTTGAGAGATTAAATAAGAGAAGCCCAGCAAGCAGACGACCATGTAAAGAAGATTAGAGCCCAGATAACCCAAGGCAATGTCCAGGAGTTCAATCTGTCTGAGAATGACATAGTGAGGTACAGGGATAGGCTATATGTGCCTAGGAACACTGAGATCAAAGAGAAAATTTTAGATGAGGCACACAAGAGTAGATACACCATCCATCCGGGTAGTCATAAAATGTACCAAGATTTGAAGAGAATGTTTTGGTGGCCCGGGATGAAAACCGACATAGCAGAGTATGTCTCCCGATGTTTGGTATGTCAGAGAGTAAAAATAGAACATCAGAAACCAGTTGGGTTACTTCAGCCCCTAGATATTCTGGAGTGGAAATAGGATAGCATAGCTATGGATTTTGTCATGGGTTTACCCAGGACATCATCAAGCTATGATGCAATATGGGTAATAGTGGATAGGTTAACAAAGTCAGCACATTTTCTACCTATGAAAGCCACTTATACCTTAGACAAGTTAGCCCAGCTGTACACCAGGGAGATAGTTAGACTACATGGTGTACCTAGGAGCATAGTATCAGATAGAGATCCCAGATTTACCTCAAATTTTTGGAGATCATTACAGGATGCTCTAGGTACCCGACTTAGATTCAGCACAGCCTACCACCCTCAGACGAATGGACAGACAGAGAGAATCATCCAAACCCTATAGGACATGTTGAGGGCATGTGTACTAGAACTAAAAGGGAACTGCGATACATACTTGCCTCTAGCGAAGTTTTCCTACAATAATAGTTATGATGCCAGTATACAGATGGCACCATATGGGCATTGTATGGGAGGAAGTGTAGGTCCCCAATGTGTTGGGTTGAGCTAGGAGAGCGGAGCCTTATAGGCCCAGAATTAGTAGACCAAACCTCTAGACAGGTAGAAACCATCAGAAAGAAACTTCTGACTGCCCAGAGTAGACAGAAAAGTTATGCAGATAAACGTAGACGACCGTTAGAATTTGAGGTTGGAGACCATGTTTTCATTAGGGTATCTCCCTTCACTGAGATAGGTTGGTCCATTAAGAGTAAAAAGCTCAGTCCAAAGTACATAGATCCGTTCCAGATTCTTGATAAAGTGGGACCTGTGTCATATAGACTAGCTCTTCCTCCGAACATAAGCCAAGTCCATAATGTCTTCCATGTTTCTCAATTGAAAAAGTACCAGCCCGACCCCCCACATGTCATAGAATATGAGAATGTATAGTTACAGGATGATCTATCATATATAGTATCACCAGATCAGATCGTGGATGTTAGACTCAAGCAGTTACGGAATAAGATGATACCGCTGGTGAAAGTGGTTTGGAAGGGATTGTCTCCCGAGGAAGCCACTTGGGAATTAGAAGATGATATGAGGAAGAAATATCCAGAACTCTTCCCATGAAGTACGTTATTTAAATTTCGAGGACGAAATTTTTATAAGGAGGGTGGAATGTAACAACCAGAAAAAAAGAAAGAAGAAGAAAAGAAAAAGAAAAGCTGAAAATTTTTGAAGGGTTGAAAATTTTCTAAGTCTGCTAGCTACAGCCTAGCTATAGCGAATGTACCTGTTCGCTATAGCGAGAAATGGTCTAGCTATAGCGAGAGTGCCTTCTCGTTATAGCAAAAATACTTCTAGCTATAGTGAGTGTGGGCACCCCATATAAAAAACCAGGGCGTTGCTCGTCGTAGCACACGCTGTAGCGAAGGCAGGGGTCTGGGACTGATACGAGCTCGCCGTAGTGAGGGTTATGGCTCGCTATAGCGAGGGTTAGTTCAGAAAAGCGTGAAAAAAGAGGATTTGACTTATTAAAACGCTCCAAGTCATTTCTTCTCCTTCCAACCGACTTAAGCTCCCTCTAAGACAGAGAAAAGGGCAGAGGAGAGAGAGAGAAACCTAAAGGAGGAAGGAAGAACAAGAAAAGGTAAGGTTTTACATGGCTTTTCTCTTAGAATATTGATCTTCTTTCTTTTCCCTCTTTTCCTATGGTTTGGTTAGTGAAAGTAGTTGGGTTTTGAGCTTGGTTCAGAAGAGGGAGAGTGGAAAACCCCTCTTGAAGAAGACCAAAACCCACATACCTTTACTTCTTCTCTTTGCTTTCTTTTTGAGAGCTTGAGAGAGGAAGAAGAGTGAGTAGAATTTTAGAGAGAGAACCCTAGTTTCTCTTTATGAATAAAGTATTAAGAGAATAATTCCATACTTCTTGTGTGGTTAGGCTCAAGAGAAGTACTCCCATCTAGAGGTGATTGTGAAACCAACAAGGGAGGAGACAAATTGAAAGGGAAAGTTTATGAATAGCCAATAAGGTAGCTCTCTCTACCTTCTCTCATGCATAGATGTGTGCTTATGTTGTCTTGCATATGTGTATGTATGTTTTTAAACCATGAAAAGTATGCTAGCATGATGATGCCTCATGTATTTCCATGATGTTTTATGTGATTTCTTGGGTTTACTTGAGTATGGAAAAGCCAACAACCCTTTAGCCATGGTGAGGATGAGCCAAGAACCCTAAAGTTAGTTGAGACAAAGCAAAGAGTCTCCCAAAAGTGAGGTTGACTCCCAAGAGTAAGGGTTGAGTCTAAGAACCTCTTAAAGAATGGGTGAGGCAAGTCCAAAATCCACAAGTGAATGGGTGAGGCTAATCCATTTGCTTGGCAAGCTTTTGATTGTTATGTATGGCCTACTCAAATGTTGAAAATGCTTTTCTTATGTTTTCACATGCTAATATGCCCATGCATACGTTGTGAGACTTGTTTGCATGCTTTATGCATGTTTGAATGAGAGATGAGCTATTGAGATTCTTTGAATCTCACTCCCCCTCTCCACCATCCAAACATGTTAGGTGGACCAAGTGAGGCAAGAGATGGGAGCTACCAAGCTTGAAACTAGGGGATTCGGTCAAGGAATTGTAAAAGGGCCATTTTGGCACCATTTTGTAGTGATGTTAAGGGATGTAATTTAATGATGTACATGATGTAGCACTTGTAAATGGATGTACTTAATGTATATATATGAGAATTGAACTTATAATGCATGATGTAGCAAGTTTTGGAATGAATGGCAAGATCTTAGCATTGCCCACATGGGTGTATGTGTTGGTGTGGGAGAGTGAGTTTTACAAATCTGGGTTGTTAGACATTTGAGCCATGTTTAATGGCCTAGGTTGATGCTTTCCCACGTGCTCATAGAGCCTTGGAGGTAGGAGAAGCAAAGTTGGACCCCATTATCCCCCTTTGAACATAAGAAATGGTCACTTTGCCTCATGATATCCAAGTCTGACCAAACGACCTCTCCTTACCTTGAAATTTGGCATGTGACTAGATCTTGTCTAGAGCTTTTTGGAAAGCTAAAGATCAAGTCATTTGGAGGTCTATAGAAATTTCTATGATTTTCAAAGTTGATATCAGAAATTCAGATTTTCATAAACACTGTTCATTTGGTCAGTTATGAAATCGTGTCATCCGAGGGGCAAACGTAATACAATGGCTACGAAATTTTATATTCAGAAACTAGACAGTCACAGTGACTTGTAGCAATTGGAAGTACCTCATTTGGAGGTCTATAGAGGAAGATATGAAATTTCGAAGTTCCTGCCCAGAATCAGTCATCTTGCCTGACCCGAGGTACTGTTCCATCTATTTCCGGGAGTTTGGCTTAATGAACTGATCTGGAGATATTTTTACTCTCTATTTAACATCCACATATTTCTATATTGATATCATTTGCATGCATTGGATTTTTTTGGAATTAGTTAGACATTTTTGAAATTCATATCAGTAAACTGTGACAGTATCAGGACCACTCCGACCTCCAGATGATTTCGCATGTCAAACGTCCTGTGTGTGGGATGTTATGACTTGCACATATTTTTAGTATGAATTAGACATCCTAAAATTTCCAGAATGACCAAGATCATATGTTTTAGATTTTTATGGATTTAATTGTGATTTTCCAAACTTTGCCCAGAAATGAGGCCAAGGATGGCCGAAAATGAATACACATGTCTCCTATCCCTTTTTGATTTCCATGGGTTTAAAGCATGTTTTTGGGATTAAAATGAGTTGTAATGGTGCAATTAAATATGAGGATGCATAGAATGAACTCACATGGTCCATGTAACATTAAAGTAAATTTTTAAGCATGCATGATGCCATGTGAGAAGTGTATGAACCCAATGAGGAAGATCTCACTTTATTCTTCCCATATCTCATATGAGCATGTAAGGCATGATGGGTATGAGTTAGAAATGATGGTGTTACATACAATGCCTCACATTGCCTAACCAATCCAAAACACAAACTAAGAGACATGAACAAACCTAATAAACTATCAAAACCCAAAGAAGAACAAGCCAAGTTACATGAAGGATGTATGGCAGCCGTTATGATAATAAATTTACACATTTCACCACAAACTTGCATAAATACAAGACTAGCTTCTTGCTTCACATACATTCATTAAAAATATTATTTTCCATGATGAAAAGTAAGGCTAGCACTTCATTAATATATCATATTACAAAAATTACTGTATATGCCTATGCTTGTAGCCCAAAAGATGTAAGGAATAGTGCAGGAGGTTATACATATAAGATGAAATTGGTGAGAAGACCATGCTTTACCACACCATTTTTATGGCAGAAGGTTATGTTGACCTTCCCACTTGATGATGATGCATATGCTTGAAATCAATGAGAAAGCCATGCCTCATCACACCAATTTTACAACGAAAGGTTATGTTTAGTAAGAAGGTTAGGCCACACTGTAGATATGAGATAATGTATGATAAGAATGCTTGAGATGAGTTCCATGATGATATGAGATGTATGATGCACTTACATGACTCTTGTTACCTAGATAGCAACCTAAGTGGTTTCTTGTCTACTCTTCGATAAGGCAAGGCTCAAAATCTTGCTACAATGATATCTAAATTGACATGTATATAGCCCCTAAGAGCAACTAATTAGTAACTAAGTTTTAGACATACTGATTCATTAAATAATAACTTTAGAAGTTCTAAGGGGCATCCTTTTTACCTAGCACTTCAATCTCTCTTCCTTCTTTCAAATTCCACACTTCTAACTAAGTTTCTCCTTTAATTTACCCTTGATTATCCATGGCCAAAATAGAACTACCATCAATGCAATACCATTTTTAATATTTAACAATACTATTGAAATATTTAAAGGCAATTACTACTCCTTTATTTCATATCTCAATTTCCCATATGAACAAGCTACCTTCAAGTCTTTTAATTCACTTATTATTCCTCATTTTCAAAATTTAACACCTACACATCGTTTACTATTGATTTGTAAATTTAATTCAACACAAAATTTTCTCCCCTTAATCTCCCTAGTCTCAACTAAACCAATAAATAAAACTACCAAACAACCAACATCATATATAAGCAATTTAGGAAATTATACCTCAATTAAAATTTCTATTTTGCTTTCTCTTCCTACCTTAGCTGGATTGAGATTTACAAAGCTTTAAATCCTTCTTCAAGCTATAGTCAAACTCAGACAAACAAGTATGGATGAATCAAATTTGAAAACCATATGAAATAGCTCCAATAAACCACAACTTACTTCAAATGACATTTGCTCTTCATCTATTTTAATTTTCTCAGGGAATTCCTCTCTTTCTCAACATCCCTTTAGCCTAAAACCATCACCAAATCAAAAACCAAAACTGTCAAGATGAAGAACACAAGGTAGGGAAGAGTTTTTATGAAGCTTACCATGGCAAATTCCCTCATTTTCCCTTCCATGCAAAGGCTTCTTTCCACAACTCCCATTGTTGAAGTTTGGATGAGTAGGATTTTTCTTTTTACTACACAAAGCTCAAGTTGATGAATATGAGAGAGTGAGAGATGGTTAAGTGAATGTTAGTTAAGTTAGTGGGGTTTTAGGGCATATGTGGGCTACTTCATATTCCATAATATGTTTAATGACATTTTAGGCACTAATCCCTTACTTGATTCATCTCTTTTTAAAGTATATAATTTTATTTTACTAATTTATATCTTTATTTAATTATCTCTCTCAAAATATTTAATTAAGTCCTCAAATTTAATTAACTCTCTTTCCTTAATTTTAATATGTTACAGTTGGTATGCCTTAACTATAAATGTTATCTTAGTTTTATGTATGTAAGTACTCCAACTAATGCTAACAAGATAATTAATCATAGTAAAAAGATAACATATGAAACAAAGTGAGTATATATGCTTGTCTTACTATAGTGAGGCATTGTTTTCTCTTTTAAAGACAGATGGGGCAAAGGCATTCATATATGATAATCTAGAGATGTGTTATTTGTTCTCTCACAATGAACTTGCAAAGATTAGATTATCTAATCCATATTAAAAAAAAAAGACTTGTCATTTCGTTCTTCACTAACATGTTTAATATGGAACTCTGCAAAAAGGATGGCTCAATAATATAATTATGATTGAGGCTAGAGTTATGTTCGAGATTTATATTGAAATCCTTGAGAATTCATTACTAAAAATAAACACTTAGACTCTTGTATAATATCTTGACACCATCAACAAATAGAACAAGAACAAAATGATTTTAGGGTTAATTTGATCATATCCATCCTTTCAGAATGGATTGCAACCAAATGTATTTCCTCTCTTCAAATGTGGTGTTATTAAAGTGATGTTATCCGTATTACACATCCTTCACACATAATTATTCATATGTAGTTCAATAATGTATAAAAACTTATATATATATATATAAAGTAAATAAAAGCCCAAAGTAGTTTTTCAGATGTAGCTTTTGTCTATTGGCCTTTAAATGTTTGTTTGCACTTTAGATTAGCTAAATTTTAATAGAAAACAATAGAATGATGTTTTCTAATTGAAAAATAGTAACACTCCAATACTCAAAAACTAGAAATACGACATGTGAGATGCAACTAGAGACAAGAGAGATGATTGACCTTTATTCACTTTTCTAATAACAATTGAGATTCATGTTATATAACATTTAAACTTACAATTGTAGTTCAAGAATACTACCAATTTGCAAAAGGTTAATGAATTTATTGAGTGGATGAGAACTCGGCTAATTCATGCAAAAAAGATATTATGCTTCTAGGCAGAACAACCATTAAATGGAGATATATGTATTTATGTCTAATGCAAATAATAGATGAAAAAATGCATTAGCAAAATTATTAAAAGAATACCATATTGATGTTGGAAGTGCTCCTTATGATTGTTCAGGAAAAGGATTTAATCTTAGAAAAGCTTATGGACTACCTTTGCCAAAATACAAAAAGAGAAGGAAAACATTAAAGGATGTGAAGATCATACAAATTCAACTGACTAATGTATTTTTTCTTGAAAAAATATGCCTTTTAGGTGTGAAGATCATACAATATATAGGATGAAGTTATAGTACCTTGATGAAAGCCAACAAGAAAGACTAATAGATCCTTATATTTCTTGTAGCTGCATTAGATAAGAAAAAGTAAAGAATGGATAGAGCTTATGCAACACATTCATAGAGAGAAAGATCGTTACGTGATGAAGTAGATGATGATAGAAAAAAGCTTGTTGTAGAGATTGTTAAACTATTGCAAGGCTATTGAAATAGTTGAAAAGAGCATGCACATCTATAGGTAAAAGGGTAGTGCAAACTTGTCATGGCTCTTAACGAATGAAAAAGTATAAAAGTAATTTTGGAATAAAAAGCAAAGCTTCAACACCCAATGAACAATACATAATAGCATAATAAAAGCTTGATCCTAGGTAATTTAACATCATTTTTTAGTTTAGTCTCTTTGAAGTTCATAACTGGAGTTGTTTTTGTTATTTTATTCCATTTAGATCAGTTAGCAATAGAGAAATAGACCGTCATATATCAAATGAAAGTGTAAATCAGATTTTAATAGAACATGGTTTGAACCTTTCTACCTTAGAAAAGAAGGCCTCATGCAAGATGGATGATGTCACTTGCATGCGCTTTGTAACGAATGTAATTTTTATAAAATGATGAAATGAGCTATATAAAAGCAAGTCCTCTGAAATGAGCTAGATAATATCCTAAAAAATTTGGGTAGAGTCCTAGGCTCCTAAAAGTGGTAATTCCAGGTTCAGACGGAAAGAAAAATAGAGCTAGGATGGTGAAACAAATTGTGATGAAAACTGACGAAACATAATGACATTTTCGTAAATAAGTAAAACTTTTAAAAAAAACACATAGGAGGGCTTTTCATATAGAAAATTTGAGTTGCCCAGGGTTCTCAGAGGCCCCAAAAACCATGGGAAGCCCTGGCACTGGTAAAGCCCCTCCGGTGTACTTTTTTCAACAGCGGTGAGCCTGAATTTTAACGGATTCATTTGGGAAGGTTTTAGTTCTAATTTGAGTGATTCCAAAAGCATTTTTTTAAATTGGGAATCTAAATTTTATAATAAAAAGATAGTTCTACAGAAGGAGCTAAAACGAAGCTTGAACAAAAAGCTATTATAAAAGGGGCAAAATTGGAATTTTTCTTAAGAAAAGAAGCTTCTTGAACTCCCTTTAAAGCTCACATTTCTTCTCCACTCTTCTTCATGATTCTATTCTGCCCAAAAGCTAGAAAAAGATCAATGGTGCATGGCACATAAGAGAAGAGGAAAGAGAGAAGAAACCATGGCAAGAAAGGTAGGTAAATTCATGGAATTTCATGCTCCTTTCTCTTCCAATCTTGCTCTTCTCCTTCCATGCTTTCTTTCTATGGTTTTCTTGGGATGATTGGTTCTATTTTTGTTCTAGAACTTAGAGGGGCAGTTCAAAAATTTTGAGAAGAGGCAAACCAAGAAGAAGCCTTGAAAGCACACTTGAAACTAAGGTAATTACTTGTTGTTGTTGCTTTTTCTTCTTGCTCTATGGATGTGTGTATTTCAGCCAAGAGTAGAACCAAGGGAGGGGAGGATTTTTTATCCAAAAACAAGAGGAGAACTAGGGTTTTAGACTATGGAAAAGAGGAATATGGAAAGAAATTCTAAGGAAAACTAATAGAAACTAAGATAGAAAAGTGTGGTGTTCTTTAGGGTTTTATGAAACCTGATTTTGTATGAGTGTTTCTTTGACTATCTAAGTGTTCCCTTGAGCTCCTAAGACTCTTAGAAACCTCCCCAAGTGGCTTTCCCATCAAGGAAAACTTTGAAACTCCAAGAACCCCTTCCATGGTGCTTGTCTTGGCCTAACTAGGTTCAATGGGCTAGGGAGTGCTTTAATTTGTTCTAACCTTAGTTTGAGACTTTATATGATGTTAGAAAATAGGAAGAACTATTGGGAAAAATTTAGGAGCCATAGATTGGGAGATGGGACAATGGTATCCATAATGGTGCTTTATGAAACAACTTGATTTTAAGCTTGTGCAAATGATTGTGTGAGGGCTCCAAGGACTTTGAACAAGGCCAAGAGGCTTAGGAATGGAAAGAAATGGGAGCCTAGAGCTTGAATTGTAAAGGTTGCTTCAATGGACCATTTATGGAACCATTATGCCACTTATAGAAAAAGTGTGTGTTTAAGAGTGAGTTTAATGTCTTGGCTTGCTTCAAGTGCATGATTATGTGTTATTTGTGATGTTTAGGTCAAGAGAATTCCATCCCACCTAAGTGCCCTTGTGAGACCAAAAAAGGAAAGGAACAAACAAAGTTAAGCTTGTCTAAAAAGGTAGTTCTCCACTTCATTCTCCTTACATTCTTGTGTGTATGTATGACCTTGTGTGCATGTATGTGTCTATGTGATTGGAGAACATGCCACTTGATGCTTTGAGATTGCATTGGTACCAATGTATTTTCTTGAATGGCTTTGCTTGTGGAAATTGCTCATAAAGGTGAGGTGATGCCAAAAGTTCCTTAATGTGGGTGAGGAGGTACCAAAAGTCTTAAGGCATGGGTGAGACTAGGCTAAAAGTCTCTTGGATAAGTGAGGCTAAGTCAAAAGTCCCTAGGCCAAGGATAAGGCATATCCAAAAGTCCTAGAAATGGGGTGAGGCAAAACCAAAAGTCCCTAGAGCTTCTTGATGACATGATTGTGAAAGTGTGGCATGAAAATCTTGAAAATGTGCATTCATGATCCAAGTAGCTTATTTTCTTGTAGATTTGATGTATGTATGCCTTGAATGCGTGTATGAATAGGTGTGTGAGCTATTAAGATTCTAGAAATCTCATCCCTTTCCCCCTTTCTTCTTGAAATGTCTAGGTGGTATCCAAGGACCAAAAAATGCAAGCCAAGAATCTTGAGAAGTAGTATTTTGTCTATTATGTAACTTTACTTGTAATTGAATGTCAAAGTGAGCTTGTACATGTAAATTTTGATATGTAAGACCATGAGCAAATGTAAATTGATGTATGAATGTTGTATGAACCTTTGATGACACTAAGACAATGTAAATATGTAAATTGTCTCCTTGATGGCTTGAGTGAATTATTGTATGAATAGATTTGGGATAACCAAATTGAGATGCATGGGATTTGAGATCACTTGGGCAGTTCCTACAAGTCATATTCATGCTTTTAAACTTGCTCAAGAGGTGCCAAACCATTAAGGAAGCCATTTGGACAAAGTTGACACCTTGAAAGAGGCAAAATTGACCATTTTGTGAGGCTATATCACTTTTTATCCAAATGAGCTCTTCTTCATCTGAAATTTGGCATGCATCTAGATATTATTGAAATATTTTTTAAAAGATAAAGTGGGTAATATTTTGAGGTCTATAGAATTTTTGGTAAATTTTTGAAGTTGGCAAATTTTTTGGTTTTTGGTTAGTATACTGTTCATATAGTCTGAATTTTGATCTCTATTGTTCATGGGGAAAATGATGTCCAATTGCTATAAAATTTTACAAGTAAAAACTAGACCTTCTAATGACTTGTTTCAATTGGAAGCACCTCAATTGGATATCTAGAGAGGGAGATATGAATTTTTGAAGTTGCTATTCGGTTCCAGGCATGCCTCTAGACCCGTGTTATTATTTGATTGATTTTTGGGCTCTGAATGCTCTTGGATTAGTCTGAAGTTATTTTTTTCCTCTAGTTAACATTTGTAGCTTCCCAAATTGGTATAGAATACATGAATTAGATTTTTTTTGGAGTTAATTATCAATTTTCAAAATTTATATTAGTAAGTTATATTAGATTTCTAGATAACTCGATCTCCCTATCTTTTCTATTGTCAAATATGATCTAGATGAGATTTTAGTGGCTGGAAATTATTTTTAGTGTAAATTATCTAGATATTTCTAGAAAGCTATGGTTTGTATGATTTTGATTTTTTTGTATTTAGTTATGATTTTTCAAAGTTGCCTCTGAATTCTGCCATATGCTGTTCGCGATATTAAGTGAAAATTTTAGGGTTTTTGACTTGAAAACCGTGGATTGCTTGATATTTTGAGTTGATTGTGATTTGTTCTAATGATAAATGACTAGAGAATGTTTTTGGATAATCCACAGGGCCCACAAAATGTGAGTTGAGAAAAATTAACCCCGATGTAACATGATAAAGTGCATGAAAATGTAGCTTTTTCTTAATAATTCCTTATGAACATGCACATAATTATCTGAATGGAAGGATATAATGAGAGGAAATATAAGGTATGACACACTTCATTCTTATCATTATATATCTAACATGGAAACACTTGTGGCAGTAGATGTGTTATCTAAACTGACATTTTCCTAGTAAACGATCAAGATTACTCACCTGTGTTTTAAGACCATGAACTAAATTCCCTGTGAACTATTCTATGAATCATTGAGGTAGAACATGTTCAATTTAATAGCCTCTCAGTAATCTCTTTAAATTCACTATAATAGATGAATGCATCAACAAATGACTAATAGTTTGAATATATTTTAGAATCAATGAATGTGATTTACTTACACAATAAATCAAGTAACATGTTCACTATTAAACAACACATGTTGGTGTGCTTGATGCAATTTTTGTAGGCATAAGATTAACATAATGTCCCACTGGTTTGCCTATCAATGGAAAAAATTGTTTCTATTTGATTAGAGGCAACATCATCAAGGTCATTATTATAACACCAAATTTATCTAGCCTATTTCATTTCATTTCAAACTCATTACTTGACCAAGCCCAATTTCTCAAGAAAAATACTATTAAAATAATAGATTATTTTCGCATTACGTCGTGGATAAAGTTTTCATTTCATATCTCATGGACCATATGAACTCATCCATCTTATTTTCCTATTTAATTACACATATACAACTCAAAATCATCTCAAAATGTGGCCAACAACTCGAGCTCATAGCATATCTACACAAAATAATGGAAGGTTGCCTCGGGTTCATATGCCAAATTTCTATCATGAAATTTGAAAAATTATAATTAATTCTAAAAAAATAAAAATCAAGAAAACTATACCATTATGAAAAGTTACAAATGTCTACTTTATGTTAAAAATAAGTTCAAACCAAAACAAGAATGTCTAGCCATTGAAAATCAATGGAATAGTACATAGACTCAGCTAGTGCTTCTAGTACTGACATAGAATTTCAAAAATTCATATCTCCTTACTCGGACATCCAATTGGAGTGATCGTGGTGGCCATAGAAAGCTTATCCTGTCTAGTTTATGTTTATAAAACTTCATAAGCATTGGACACCATTTGGCTCTTGAATGACATAGGAGAAGAAATTGACCATATAAATAGTAACTATACTAGAACAATAGAAAGTTAGCAACTTTAAAAATTTACAATTAATTTCATAGAGCTCTAAATAATCTAGTCTTTAACTTTCCAAAAAGCTTTGGATGAGATCTATATGTATGCCAAATCTCATCAGAAAATTCGTTCAATTGGTTAGATTGTGCCATAAGGTTCCATCCATTTATGTTTCTTAAAGGGTCACAAAAGGTCCAAATTTGCTTCCAAGGCTTTTAGGGCCACTTGAGCATGTGAGAAAGCACTAAAATGGTCTATTAAACATGTCTCAAGGGTCTATAAACCCAGATTTCACAAACTCACTCTCTCACTCCAAGGTATACATAAGAACATACAAGCTTCATCTTGCAATTCAATGTCAAAAAGTTGCTATATCATTCATATGGCATCAAATCTCATACATACATCAAGTATCCATGTACTTACTCATGTTCAAATGGTTATTCACCATAAGGTTACATCATATGACATCAAAATAGTTACAAAGTTAACAAAATAGCACACTTTCTTGTCAATTTTTCTCCTTTAAGCTTGGTGGCTCCCATTTCTTGGTTCACTTGGTCCACCTAGACATATTAGGCAATGGGGAAGAAGGAATGAGATTCTAGGAATCCCAATAGCTCTTCTCCCTTTCAACCATACATAAAGGATGTAAATTCAAGTCCAATAATACATGCATAGATATCATAGATTGCATAATCATTCTTGAAACATTTCTTGCATCCAAGAAGTCACATAAAACACACATAGGTTTGCCAAGCAAATGGTTTAGCCTTACCCATTATCTTTGGGATTTTGGACTTGCCTCACCCATTTTCTTAAAGAAATTTTGACTAAACCTCACTCTTTAGAGACTTTTAGGCTTTGTCTCACCAATTCTTAGGGACTTTTAGCTCATCCTCATCTTAGCTAAGGGACTTTTATTTTCACCACACTTAAGTAAACCGAAACATATTCATAAAGCATCATTCAAGTGCATAATAAAGTATCATAGTACCATGGCATATAGATACATGCTAAAACATCTTCATAACTTAAAACATGCATACACACATTTAAAGACAAGATAAATACTCATTCATTAATTTAATGTCACACAATGTCTATACAATATCCATACATCATATTACATTTGCTCAAAATCTTTTATTCCAAAAATAATATGTACAAGATAACTTTGGCCTTTAAATTCAAAACAAGCTACATAATAGTCAAAGTATAGCACTTTAATTCCCTTGGCTTGCATTTCTCCCTTCTTGTGTGCCACCTAGACATTTAAAGATGAGAAAGGGAAGGGGAATGAGATTCATAGAATCTCAATAGCTCACACACCCATTCACACACACATTCAAGGCATACATACATCAAGAACACAAATATGGAAGGTGCCTCAAACATAAAACACAAAAGACCACATATTCATGCCACCATCTCACATCAAATTTAAGGAAGAGCTCTAAGGACTTTTGGTTTTGCCTTACCCCATTTTTAGGACTTTTGGATTTGCCTCACTCTTGTTCTAGGGATTTTTAACTTGGCCTCACCCATTCAAGAGAATTTTGGCCTAGTCTCACCCATACCTTAAGACTTTTGGCATCTCCTCATGTTCACTAAGGGACTTTTGGTATCATCTCACCCTTATGAGCAATTTCCACAAGCAAAGCCATTCAAGATCACATATTGGTACCAATGTAATATTAAGACACTAAGTGGCATGCTATCAAGTCACGAAGGCACACATAGGCACACAATAACATACATATGCACACAAGAATGCAAGGAGAATGAGGTGGAGAGCTACCTTTAATTTGATGCAAGCTTTACTTGGTTTGTTCCTTCCCTTTTTTGGCCTTACAAGTGCACCTAGGTGGTTGGATGTTCTCTTGGCCTAAACATCACAATTAATAAACAATTATGCACTTGAAGCAAGCCAAAATACTAACCTCACTCTTAAATACACACCTGGTTCTATAAGTGGCATAATGGTTCCATAAATGGCCTATTGATGCAACCTTCACAAATCAAGCTCTAGGCTCCCATTTCTTTCCATTTCTAGGCCTTTTGGCCTCATTCAAAGTCCTTGGAGCCTCATACAATCATTTACACAAGCTTAGAATCAAGTTGCTTCACAAAGCACCATTATGGATACCATTGTTCCATCTTCCAATCCATGGCTCCTAAATTTTTTCTAATAGTTTCTCCCATCTTCTAACATCATATAAAGTCCTAAACTAAGGCTAGAACTATAACACCATAATTTTAAGACTCAACTCATGCAATTTCCATGCCTTATTATCAAGCTAATTTTATGGGAAGCAAAATAATGACATAGGAAATCATGAATCAAGATACATTTTGCCATGGTAAAAATTGCTCAGTTGGTGTTCCATGGCCATATGGGTTCCTCCATCTCATTATCACATTTAAATACAGAAATGAAACTCATAACAAGAGCAAAAAGTGGCCCATACCTCGAGCAAAGGGAGCAACTACACAAAACATACTAATGTAGCCTTGAATCAGTTTTCCAGATTCAGTGCCAAAAATTTTGAAAAATCATAACAAATTCTAGAAAAATTGTAATAAGGCACACTATACCATTCTGGAAATTTATAGATGTCTAATTTATGTTAAAAGTAAATTCGGACCACAACAGAGGTTGATAGGCACCAAAAACTGATGGAACAATACTAGAAGTCAACTGTTGTCCTTGGTATTGATCTCTAACTTCAAAAATTCATATCTCCTTGCTCAGAGGTCCAATTGGGGTGATCTTGGTGGCCAACTTATCATGTCTAGTTTATGACCATAAAATTTCATGAGCATTGGACATCATTTGGCCCATAAATGACATAGCCCAAGTTCTTGACTATATGAATAGTACCTATATCAGTTTAGCAGAAAAATGGCAACTTTGAAAATTCATTATTAATTCTACAGGGCTCCAAAGAATCTTGTCTTTAGCTTTCTAAAAAGCTCTAGATAGGATCTACATGCGTGCCAAATTTCATAGGCAAATGCCTTCATTTGGGCAAATCTTGACATTAGGTTACAAAATGGTTCATTTTGTATCATATCAGGGGTCCAAATGGTCCAATTCAAGTTCTAAGGCAACCATGACCACTTGAGCATGTGGGAATACACCAAAATGAATTTTTAAACTTGTCCCAAAGGTACATAAAATCAGATTTCTCAAACTCACTTATTCACCCTATGATATACACAAGAATACACGTTAGCTTTGGCCATCCAATACCCAAAACATGCTTTCTTATACATTTGGCATCAAATTCCATTCATACATCATACATTTGGGTAATTACATATGTTCATATGATTATATAAAATTTTATCATAGGATTACATCATATACCATGTATGTGGCTACAAAAGAGATAAAACTAGGCCATTTCATGTATTTTAAAGTTAATCTCCTTTTCCTTGGCTTGGTGGCTTCCATTACCTTGCTCAATTGCTTCACCTAGCATGTTAAGACATTCTAGAGGAGGGGTGAGATTTAAAGAATCCCAATAGCTCATTTCCCTTTCAATCACACATAAAGTATGCAATACAAGACTTGAAAATACATGCATGGGCATATTGAAATGTGTGAGCATTCAAGAAACATTCTTAGCATTTGAACAAGTCATACATAGCATATATAGGCTTGTCAAGTGAGTGGATTAGCCTCACCTATTCACTTATGGATTTTGGACTTGCCTCACTAATCTTCTCTAAGAGGTTTTGACTCAACCTTGCTCTTGGGAGACTTTTTACTTTGTCTCAACCAAGTTTAGGGGTTCTTGGCTCATCCTCACCATGGCTAGAGGGTTCTTGCTTTCTCTACACTCAAGCAAACCAAGACAAGCATATAAAACATCATTTGAATGCAAAAAAAATCATCATAGTACCATAGAATAAAAGCTCATGCTGAAATACTTTTCATAGCTCAAAACATATATACATACATTCAAAGATAATGTAAGCATACATTCATGCATGAGAGAAGGTGGAGAAAGCTACCTTGCTTGCATTCACACACTTTTTCCTTGGGCCTTGAGTCCTCTCCCTCGACCTCACACACACAAGGAGGTGGAGATCATTTCTCTTGGCCTAGACACATCATATCAAAGACAATTATACTCTTGAATTAAATTCTAAGGCCATATATTCACTAGAAAAGCTAGGTGACTCATAAGGCTCTTTTATAGTTCCATAATGCGCTTAATGAAGCAACCTTAAGAGAACATCATCTTGGCTCCATTCTCTCCATCTATTTATGTTTCTTGACTCCATTACAACCTCTTGGAGTCATCAAACAATCAATTCAAGGAGTCTAGCTAGGTGTTGCTTCTTTAAGCCATAATATGGAACATATAAGTCCATCTCACTTTTTATGGTTTCTAAAATTTTTCCAAAACTTCCTCTCATACTCTCCCATCATATATGATGCAAAAATAAGCTTGGAACAAATTAAAACTACCCCTTGGTACTTTATCTAGCCTAGGCTAAAACTATGCACTATATAAACACCAAGTGAGTTTGCTTCCTTTTCTTGATGGAAGATGCATATGAGGAGCCTTTTAGGGATATCAAGAGCTCATCCAAACATTCATTTAGGCCTAGGAACAATTGCATCAAATCAGATTTTCAAGGGAGCTCATGTAACCCAAGATTTGCTATCTTGAAAATTAATGGCTTTTACTTGGATTTCTTTGCATACTCTTACTCTCCTCCCTTAAATTTATAGAATTTACCCTTAGTTCCACCCAAAATTCAAGCCCTCTTGTAGCTACATATATGGGGCAAAATAGGGAAAAGAAGGGGGAAGGAGTAGCTACCACAGGATGAAGATTTTACCTTATTTTCATAGTTTTTCTTGCTTGTTTTTTTACTTTTCTTGGCCTCTTCTCTTCAAATCCAAAATTTTCCCTCTGTTCTTCCCTCAAAACAGATCCAAAAAATTCAATAAAACCATAGGAAAGAAAGCTTAAAAGGAGAGGAACAAGTTTGGAAGAAGAAGCAGCATGAAAATCCATGAAATTCCTTACCATTTTCTTGCCTTTTTTCCTCCTTTCTTCTCCTCTATAGTGCTCCTAAGAGAGCTAGTGTTGTCTCTGGCTTTTGGGTAGAATAGGTCGTGCAAATGAAGGGGGAGAAGAAACAAGAAACTTAAAGAGTGTTCAAGAAGCTTCCATTTAAAAATTCCAATTTTGCCTTTCGTTCTTAGCATTTTTGTTTCTAACTTATTTTAGCTCCTTTTTGAGAACCATCTTTTCCATTATGAGACTTAGGTCCTCAATTTAGTAAAATGCCCTTGGAATCACTCAAATCAGAGCTAAAACCTTCCTTAACGGATCTATTAAAGTTCAGGTTCACAGTTATTGGAAAACATCTACCGGAGGGGATTTAGCTATTTCGGGGCTTTCTATGGTTTTCAGGGCCCCTGAGAACCTTGGAAAACTCAAAACTTTCATTTAAAAAGCCTTCCTATGAGAATTCTAAAATTTGCTCAAAATGACGAAAATGCCCTTATGTTTCATCAACTTTTCATCACAATTCGTTTCTTTATTCTAGCTCTATTTTTCTTTTTGTTTGAGCCTGGGATTCTCATTTTTAGGACCCTAGAATGCTTCCCAAATTTTTGGGGACCTTAACTGAGTCATTTCGGGGGACTTCCTTTTGTATCTGGTGAATTTCATACGTTTATGGAGAAATTGTACGTTACGTTACGTTTCTCACGTTTGCTCTCATTTTCAAAGAATCGGGTATTACATTTCTCCCCCATTAAATAAATTTTGTCCTCAAAATTTAGGGTATACCTTTCTTTTACTCTTTTCTTTTCTCGCTAACTGATCTTTTCTTTTTCTTCTTCCTAGCTCTGTACTCTTCTCTCAGTGATTTTACTTTGTTGAGTTCTTCTTAGCTAAAGAATTTTCATACTAGCTCTTAATGAGGGCTCTATTATTATAGAGTACTAGTTAGTTCTTCTTATAAGGGAAAGAAATTTCTAACTCTGGAGGCCTATCCTGGGAGAGCTTACTAATCACATATGATTAGTTTAATCTATCTGTAGGGGTTAGCGTTCTTTTCAGTGGACTTATTTACACATATTGGGAGGTAAATTATTTCGTATCAAATCTCCTGTATTATCTCCTAATGGCTTCTCCTAGGGTCTCATTATCTTTTTCTGATCAGACAGTGATCGAAGATTTCTATTTGTCTGCTTATTTATATGTACCGTCCACTGTTCATCTTTGCGTTCTTTCTTACTAGCTCATCCCATGATTACAATTTTCATTTTCTCTTATATCACAGGCCTCGCTTCTCAATTGCTTACTGGGATTACAACTTCTTTGGAGAGTTTTTATTTCTAATGATCCCAGTTTTTCAATTTACTATTACATCTGTCTCTTTAGGCTAGGATTTTTTCCTTACTCTCTTTGCTTACTTGAAAGTAGGAATTTTGTAGTCCTTTATCTCAACACTGATAGGCCTAACATATGTGCCTCATACTGGCATCAAAAAGTGACTACTATTGACTACTACTGAATTTTGGTGGGATACTAGCTATTCTCATAGTTTCAATCATTGGAGATATATTGTACCACTTACCTCATGTAAAAACTACACCTGACCCCTTTCTAAATACATAGTTTAATATGTAGGGATCTCTCTATCCCTTGGTTAGGTCTAATATCCACTGGGTAGTAGTTCATCTGACTCTAGCCTTGGAAAGCTACTTTCTTGCTTTCCTTATCCCATACACTTTGCTCATCTCTCAAGAGATCTAGTCAGTGGTCTAACTGTCTGAGTAAAGCCTTCCTATCTCTGTGGCAATGGTTTACTAGACTCAGGAGGTCTCTAGTCTTTGAGATAAAAACTAACTGAAACTGTACTGGTCTCTGAGATTAGCTACTCTGTAAAAACTATCTCAGGCTGTCATGTTACCAGAAAACTATCATCCTATAACTGGGGGCTCTTTGTAACTCTATGGGATCTACTGTGACCCCTAAGTCTATTGTGACCTCTCAAAGCCTTGTTAGGGTCTACTATAACCTGCTGTGCTATGCTAGGATCTACAGCGATCCATCTCTGGGAGATGTCAAAGCCTAAAATTACTATATCTGGCAGTAAAACACATACTTACTAAGTCCAGTAACCATTGCTTATAATTACTGAGGCTAAACTCAAAAGTACATTGTGCTCTTTGTGCAAAGTGGGTTTTATGTCATCTAATTCTCTAGGATCTCGTTATACTAATTCTCAGGAGCATTTTAATTTTCGTTCATTACTTCTTATAGGATCCTCAGATTCCCACTTTAGCCCCTTTTTACTTGGACTTTCTTTTCTTACTGTAGTTGTACTCAACTATCTTTTCCTCTCATATCCTAATATTTCTGACTATGCCCATACTCTGCTTTTGAATGCCTTGGCACTAGAGCATCTCACACACTAAGTGTAGTTAACATCTCTGGTAGGAGAGAGGCTATACACTGGTCCCTATTCATTTCATTTATATATACTATAAGGGACTCAGGCTATGCATACTGAACTCATGCTATCTGAATCTGAACATTCTCTACTAGGGATTCCTTTCTGCATGCTTTTCTTACTATTTTAGTATTCCTAGAATCCCTTTACCTTTCATCTCTGACTCATCTCATTCTTTAAATAACTAGGATACCTTTCAATTATTAGGACATTTTGGTGATTGATGTCATCACTTGCTGTGCACTCAAGTCACATTACTACTAGGTTGATCAGACCCAATATCATGTAACCATTGTTGCAAGTAAACCATAACATCAAATACTAATACACGAGTGCCTCATGATTGAACTTAAAGCCACTATCACCTGTATATTACAAGTTTCCTAACAATCTACAGTATTCCTCTCTTACTTTTTTTTATCTGCCCTATTCTCGTAGGATATTTAGGGAAAATAGGATTCTTCCTCTGCTTCACCCCAAGATCACTCTGTATTGCCCGACTATTTTTTACTTCGGGCACTATCATGCTAGAAGGGCATCTATGCCAAGGACAAGTGTGCTTTCTCAAGTACTTAAGCACATCGACTTAACATTTATTTTCAATCTACTATGTACTCAGCTTGAACACTGTCATATTTTCTTTCTTATTTTACTTTACTATCCTTTTACTTAGGTAGAAGGATGCTCTACTACCGGCTATCTCTATCGTCAGTTTGGGTTTCTTTACACTCAAGAGCACCTACATTTTTCCTGGGTTTCTTTACTCATTCACTCTTTGTAATATCAAGGGGGTCTACTTTCTTATACTCTTGCTCTTCTTCTAACTAGACCATCCCTCTGTAGGAAAATTCTATTTCATGAAATCTTAGGAATTATATTCTATGATGCTCTTAACTTAGACTTTTTCTTTGCACAATGTAAGACTCGCCTTTTAAGGTGGTCTCTAGCTCCCTCAAGCTTCCCAAAGGTACTAAGGCACTAGCTGTCTGTCTCAGCTCCTTTCTATGTTCAGATCAGAGCTAGGCTTTCTCTTTGTTTAATCTCTTTAGCCTCATCCCCAGAAGCATAGTATACTGATTTTAGGGTTCTATTAACCCAATCTAAAACACATGTTCTTAATGTCTAGATTCTACCTTACTGAAAGCTTATGCTCTACTGGGTACTATAATTACTCATGTGCCTTAACCCTATATCATTCTCATATTAGGGAGCTCATCTAACTAGCTATTGGACCCTTATCTATTTACTCTTTTATGCTCAGTCTACTCATTTAGTCATTACTAAAGCAAGGGCATCTCTTCTGTAGCTAGTTTCTCAACTCTTTCTCGCTTCCTTTATCACTGTGTTCTATAATTCAGGGGGGGTCTATTTAGGGGAATTTACTGACCACTATTAAGTGGTCTCCCTGACTCAAGATGTCTTATCTTCCTTTTTTCGATTCAAGGAGAACTCTCACTGAACTTCTGGTTAGATTAATTTCTCCTTTTATACATCTCACCTAGACGAGGCTACTAATCACTTTCTATAGGCTTCAACTCATACTTAATTTGAGCTGCCTATCTCATCAGACCTGTAGCTTACAATAACTTAGTATTTTCTAAACTATCCTTATTCTCTTCTGAGCCTTTGTCACTGGGCTACTCATACTGATCTCTAGGTGTTACCTATAAGGCACACTCTCTTAGGCACTCACTATGTGCCTCACTGCTGGTAGCCTTACCTTATGTTGATTTCAAGGCTACATTAACATCTGGTCATTCAGTGTCTCACAAGGTAGCACCCTAGGTTGGAGTCAATGCCTTAAGGGTGGGTTTCAACAATCTTATCATCCCTGTGTTTAATTTTCTTTGACATTGAGCTTTTCCTCAATCTGAACTATCAGGCCCACAAATTTCTTACTAATCTTTTTTTTTTCTACTTATACTAAGGGTTCCTACTCTCTGTGGGTCGACCGATCCCTTATCAGTTCATTTCTTAAGTAGACCTAAGGCTTGAATATGACCAACAGGGCATTCATACTGTCATTCATCGTAGCTAACACATCATTCACTGCGGCTAATTAGCCTCAGGTTTACCCTAGTTTCTTGCTTGAGTATTGGCCGTAGCTAACTTCTTAATTGGCTGCGGCGAGGAATCTTCTAGATTACCTCGCTGCTTCATGGAAGAATTGGCCGTGGCTAACGGCCTCTGATTAACTTGCTTTTTCATGAATTGAGACTTCATCTTTAGCTATAAAACCTGAGCATCATTGCCTCTATATGCAGCCTATCATCAAGTTAGAGGATTCTATCTTTTTCTTCATTCATGCATAACTAGTTGTCACCTCTGGGCTATCAGGCTCTTTGGAGTATAGGTCATAACTCAATTTTGGGCTTGAGGGAATTAGCCTTTTAGGCTCTGAAACTCATCTAGACATTTGGGTGTTATGGCTAGGGGGTGACTCTTTTTCTCACTTCCTCTCTAGACTATTCTCATGCAGCCGTAGTCTCATCTCATACCGCGCTGCATCCTACTTATCTTTGCATTAAGCAAGACATCTCATAATAGTCTAAGTATGACTACTAGGGAGAATCAGGCCTCACTTATTCTCTCTAGCAAGCCTCTTCATGATAATAAGATCATTTATCATCGTTCATACCTAGGACTTGCCACTGATCTCGGGAAGCTATCATATCTTATAGAGCTCCAGCTGTCAGATCACTTAGCTCTACTTAAGCTATTCTAGAAGCCAACCTTTTTTGATGTTCACTATCTACTCCAAGACCATTTTACAACTTACTTATTATAAAAATAGCCACAAACTATCATACAAGGTTTTTCATGACTCTACAAACCTTTACATAGCCTAGTTGCCATATTCTCAAGCCAAATCCAACCTTAGAAAGCCTAAAACTTTGCTCTAATACCAATAAATGTAATACCATAATTCTAACATGCAACTCATGCAATTTCCTTGCCTCATTATCAAGTTAATTCTATGAGAAGCAACATAATGGTATAGGAAATCATGAATCAAGATACATTTTACCACGGTAAAAATTGCTCATTCGGTGTTCCATGGCCATATGGATTCCTCTAGCTTATTCTCACATTTAAATACATAAATACAACTCATACCAAGCTCAAAAAGTGGCCCATACCTCGAGCAAAGAGAGCAACTACACAAAACATACTAGTGCAGCCTCAGATTAGTTTTCTAGATTTAGTACTTGAATTTTGAAATATCATACCTAATTCTAGAAAAATTGAAATTAGGAACACTATAGCATTCTGGAAAGCTACAGATGTATAATTTATGCTAAAAATAAATTCGGACTACAACAGAGCTGCTAGGCACCAAAAACTGATGGAACAGTACTAGAGGTCAGCTGTCATCCCTGACATTGATCTCCAACTTCAAAAATTCATATCTCCCTACTCAGAGGTCCAATTGGGGTGATCTTAGTGGGTATGGAAAGCTCATCATGTCTAGTTTATATCTATATGAGCATTGGACATCATTTTACCCAAAAATGACATAGCCCAAGTTTCTAACTATATGAACAGTACCTGTATCAATTCAGTAGAAAAATGGAAACTTTGGAAATTCATAATTAATTCTGCAGAGCTCCAAATAATTTGATGTCTAGCTTTTTAACAAGCTCTAGATAGGATCTACATGTGTTTCAAATTTTATGGGCAAATTCGTTCGTTTGGTCAGATCTTGATATTAGGTTGCAAAATGGCTCATTTTATATCATATAAGGGGTCCAAATGGTCCAATTCAAGTTCTAAGACAACCATGACCACTTGAACACGTGGGAATGCACCAAAATGACTTTTGAAACTTGTCTCAAAGGTGCATAAATCTATATTTCTCAAACTCACTTATCCACCCCATGATATACATAAGAATACACATGCTAGCTTTGGCCATCCAATACCCAAAACATGCTATCTCATACATTTGGCATCAAATTCCATTCATACATCATACATTTAGGTAATTATATATGGTCATATGATTACATAAAATTTCATCATAGGATTACATCATATACCATGTGTATGGCTACAAAAGAGATAAAACTAGGCCATTTCATGCATTTTGATGTCAATCTCCTTCTCCTTGGCTTGGTGGCTTCCATTACCTTACTCAATTACTTCACCTAGTGTGTTAAGATATTCGAGAGGAGGGGATGAGATTCAAAGAATCCCAATAGCTCAGCTCCCTTTTAATCACACATAAAGTATGCAATACAAGCCTTGAAAATGCATGCATGGACATATTGAAATGTGTGAGCATTCAATAAGCATTCTTAGCATTTGAACAAGTCACACATAGCATACATAGGCTTGCAAAGTGAGTAGATTAGCCTCACCCATTCACTTATAGATTTTGGACTTGCCTCACCTATTTTCTCTAAGAGGTTTTAACTAAATCTTACTTTTGGGAGTCAACTTCACTCTTGGGAGACTCTTTACTTTGTCTCAACTAAGTTTAAGGGTTCTTGGCTCATCCTCACCATGGCTAGAGGGTTCTTGCCTTCTCCACACTCAAGTAAACCAAGGCAAGCATATAAAACATTGCCACACCCATTCACTTATGGATTTTGGACTTGCCTCACCCATTTTCTCTAAGAGGTTTTGACTAAATCTTACTTTTGGGAGTAAACCTCACTCTTGGGAGACTCTTTACTTTGTCTCACTTCCTTTTGGTGAAGGACACTCTTTCTAGTGGTATGGTTCAACTCAGACTTAGAGGTTTTTGGCTTTGCTACTCGTTTGATACTGGGATATTGTGCTCATGTTTCTGAATAACATAAACATGAAACAGTTTCGAAACTTTTCTTGAGAATGCAATCATGTTTGGTGCCTATCTCTATCTTCGGTTGTTCTTAAAGCCACATGGGTTTTGGTTTCTCTGTGTACTTCTTTAGTTTAGTTTTCTAGAACAAAGATTGGTTTCCTTGTCAAGGTATTAAAAGTGTGGGATTGGAATTGACTTTTTATTTGTGCTTTAGAGGTCAGTCACGGTTCTATAATCTATAATGGGATGTTCCTTATATGTCATTTATTAATCGTCCCGCCATTCCTGACTTTAGGAAGAGTAAATACTTTTGTGATAGTTATCTGTCATTTTCTTTTGATCCCCTCTACTTCAATTAAAAGAAGAACAAGCACTTCAAAGCCCTTTCAACTATTTCAAATAGGGTGATCCCAGGCGATTGATAACTAACTCTTCTTTCTGCATCTTCTAGACTCTCCATAAAAGGGGGAATAAGGGAAACCATTAGGAATGCTCACCCTTACCGAGCTTGGGCCCAATCCTTGATCAATGGACGCTTAGCTAGTTCCTACTTTTGATAGGTACTACTTCCACAAAAGCAGGATTGCAACTACTGATGTCATTCTTAGACGTTCATCACCCTCTTGGAACTCAATCATTGATAGCCTCATTTTGACAAGTGAGAAATTAGTTAATGCTAACCATCATCACCTGGAAACACCCGATAAAGCCACGATAAAAGGAATTGGACAACTTTCTTTCAACTGTAATGATTTCGCTACGCCCCTTTTTGGGTTGAGAAAAAGGCTTGATTTTAGGAGAAAATGTTGTTTTAGAAGAAGTACTTTCTATCAGTGTAGGTAGGGTCCGGTCAATCCAATGAATGAATGGGAGCTGAGGTGTCTTCCTTACAGCTTACAGATATATTTGTTGCTGGTCAAAGAAGCCATGCCATGAACGGTCAACAAGAGTCCAGCTTCTGTTTTCTCTGTATCATGATACCGAAGCCAAGGTAATCAATGAAGGGCACGAGGGAATAGCTTCTTCTTTCTCCCTGATCCCTAGCATTGAATTCTTCTTTCCCTCGGCTAAACAATTACCTTAACTTAAAAGATCCTGGTTATGCCCTCAAGGCCCTATGCCTTGAAGTCTGATCTCTTAATTGGCCAGTAGGCACCTCTTTTCAATTCAAAGAAGGAACGGATGCGGCTGATCATTCTATGCCTAAAGCTACTGACCAAGGTGAAGATATTAGCTTCCAAGCTTTGTTAGCCCGAAAAACTATGTTCAAAAAATTCTTATTCAGATGACCAGCTCGAGGGCAAGGGAACAGCCAAAGCCTAAGAGGCTTTGAGCAACTTATTTAGCAGTGGAAGACTTCCATGACATGTATTGGTTAGTCATTCCAGACATTCATTCGTAAATACATTGGATGTCCGGGCATAAAAAATGAAGTAGCAAGGCCTGTGAGTGATATTGATCGAGCTCGATAAGCTAAGAAGGGATAGAGGCGGATGGGAAGGCTCAGTATGACTTTCAAAAGGATAACGTATAAGAATAGGACTAGGATCGCTTTCCCTCCACCCGAAAAACCCTTTTCTTTTCTCTGGTGTAAAACTCTTTTAGTGCGTCCGTTGGAATTGGACTCATCGAGTGTGTTTGATGATTTGGATTGAGGTAGAAGGCATGTGACCTCAGGACATGGTGCTTCGAGAATACGTTGACCCACTAACAAGAGCTAAATCTTTTCTTTTTTTAGATAAAATCTCAGGTACTGCTAATATGTATGTAGTAAAGAAGGGCTAATCCATGGCATGCGCCTAATCCGCTCTTATAGATGGAGATCTGCTCCTCAAGTGCAAGATTTGCTGCTAATTGAATTGGAATTTTTGGGACTGTGCTTAGTAAGCGCTTTTAGTCATCTGTTTGCGGTGAATCTAAGAAGTAACTAGGAGAAGAAAGACAAGCAATATAGGGTCTTCCTTGAAGAGGTTGTTGCCCCGATAGATATAATAAGTTTGTAGTAAACCCCATATGGAATTCAACTATTCAACGTTGATGTTGATCTATTTGCTTGTACGATTGGGTTTGTGTTAAGTCTACCTATAACTAATGAAGTCAGCCTTGCTTAAAGGAAATATAGTCAATCTGCTGCTCCTGCTACCACCCCTAAATTCCCAAATAAGGAAATACGGCCTTTACCTTATCCTTATTAGCGATACCCTTAGCTTAACAACATCAAAGAGGAATGGGAAGACAAGAGAAGAGAATGCCTAAGGAACCGAGTCTTCTTTATTGATTATTGAATTGGCTACTACAGAGGATACCACTTCTGTCACTGACTCAGTAGATAGACGAGACAACCTCTTTCACCAAGTCGGGTGCCAAAAAGTCTGCTATCGCTTAAGATAATAATATAAATAGATAAGCGGGCTTACCACTTCATCTGTTGTAGCTGACTTCAATGAAGATACATAGGATGTGGAAAGTTAGCAAATAAGCTCTGTTATGGGAGAGTACTCTTTAGAAGACTCGTAGCTGGCCATAACTCGAACTGGGCATTCTAGGCTTGAGGATTCTTTACTGACTCATCTGATGTCTCCGGCCCTAAGCATCTAGTGAAAAAGGGTCTGCCACCACTTTTTAGGATGCTATTGCTCAATTGAATTGTGTAACCGAATCAGATGTCTCCTTATCCATAAGCCCAGAGATAAGAGAGAATAGTAATACATAAGCCTAGCCTAGAATGCCTAGGCAACAGAAAGAGAATGAATAGGAAGAAAAGACTAGAGAGGATGGTTCTAGTAAGAAGAAGAAGAATTTTCCAGTTCAAGAATAGGGAGCAACTAGGAGACAACATCTGAGTTAGCAACTTTCAAAGCAATTCGGTAAAAGAATCTTTCTTTTTCTGAGTCTTCTTTAATAAATAAATAAAGACATAGGGTTGCCTAGAATAGTTCTCCTAGCAAGGGGAATCCTAGTGGAGGAAGAGGGGACAGCACGGTGTAAGTTTTTACATTTTAAAAAGTCCCTCCGATCTTTCTCTAAATAGCTTAGCTTCACATGCATGTAGGAAAGTCTCTTAGCTGGTCATAAGGTTTTTGGACCCTTTATTTGTTCCTATCTTAACCATTTGAGATGCTTCACTTATGCCTTTCCTTCTCTTGCTGCCTATGTCAGCCTCAGATCCAACTAAATGAGCCAATTAATCTTAATATGAGCTTTCAATTAAGGGAGATCCTTTTGGAATAGCAATAGCCTGTGCCTCTAGAATTGCCTAAACGAACTTCAATTCATTCAAAAAGACTGCTCAAAGAACCATTTACTTCGCTTTACTCTTCATTTTCGCTTTTTTTTTTACCCTTCCCCACACACGAGACCCGGGTCAACAAAGAAGTCTATCTTTTGCAACCGTCATCATCTTGCTCTCGTAGAAGCCCAAACTATTAGACGAAGGTCAGATTCTGGAAACCTACTATATGACTTTGACTGATGAAGAAATTGATCCCGCTAGAACTAGAATAATAAAAAGCTTTTGACATTACCCTCAAATGTAAGAATAACATCATAGGAAAAATGAAGAAAAAGAGGTGCTGGAGTTATGTGAGGTTGGTTGATTTCAAGGAGGTAATAGATGAGTGTGCAAATAACGAAAGACAGCAATGTCTTACTAAGAAGAAAGTGTTCACTTTTTATCGTCTCACATTTTGATTTCCATAGCTTTGAGCTAGGTATTAGGAGCGAAGCTAAACCAATTCAAAATGAGATTCAGGTAGTTGGAAGCATGAACATTGAAATCATAGAAAAGTGGTCCAAAGCCAGTGCCCGTTCTTCCTTTAAGAGAGCGGAGAATGAAACTAGCAAATCTCAGCCTCATTTAGGCAATTACATGATCCGTTGATGTACACCACTTATTAGTATTGGGAGACTTCTTAGATTGATTGTTGACCAGTGATGAAATTGGAGGAATAAATGCAGTTAGGCACCTAGATAGCTATGAACGATTAAATCATTTTTCCTAGCTCAATCAATTGGGACCTTGTTTTGCTTTTATATTCCTTATATTCCTTGAGGCACCTGCCAACTGAGAAAGACTATGAGACTTAGTAGATTGACTTACTGCATAATGGGTGGGGTGGAACAAGGCCTTGTAAGACATCATCTTAGATTCATTCCTGGTGGAGGAAATGTGATCGGCCTACCAAGTTTTGAGGTCTAACTTTCAGATTTGGGTTGAAGTCAAATCAAGATCTACAATTGGATTTGTCCACATCGGTTCTATGTGAATTTAAGCCAATTCTTTCTTACCCGACCTCCACAGGAATACAAGAATTAAGAGAAAGAACGAAAGGACTTTACTTAAAAAAGTAAATTTCGGCTTAGTGGACTCTATATTTAGGATATAGAGTTTTAAGGGTTCTTGGCTCATCCTCACCATGGCTAGAGGGTTCTTGCCTTCTCCACACTTAAGAAAACCAAGGCAAGCATATAAAACATCATTTGAATGCATAAAACATAATCATAGTACCATAGAATAAAAGCTCATGCTAAAACACTTTTCATAGCTCAAAATATATATACACACATTCAAAGACAATGTAAGCACACATTCATACATGAGAGAAGGAAGAGAGAGCTACCTTGCTTGCATTCACATATTTTTTCCTTGAACGTTGAGTTCGCTCCCTTGACCTCACACACCTAAAAAAGTGGAAATCATTTCTCTTGGCCTAGACACATCATATGGAAGCTAATTACACTCTTGAATCACATTCTAAGGCCACACATTTACTAGAAAAGCTAGGTGACTCATAAGGCTCTTTTATGGTTCCATAATGCACTTAATGAAGCAACCTTAAGAAAATATCATCTTGGCTCTATTCTTTCCATCTATTTATGATTTTTGACTCCATTGAAACCTCTTGGAGTTATCACACAATTAAATCAAGGAGCCTAGCTTAGTGTTACTTCTTTAATTCATATTATGGAACATATAAGGCCATCTTACTTTTTATGGTTTTTAAAATTTTTCTAAGGTTTCCTCTCATCCTCTTCCATCATATTTAAATTTGATTCTATTAGATAGATTTAAATTTAAACTAATCAGATAATTTAAATTTGATTCTATCAGATAGATTTAAATTTAAACTAATCACATAATTTAAATTTGATTCTATCAGATAGATTTAAATTTAAACTAATCAGATAATTTAAATTAAGCTCTAGATATTGTTAGTTTAAATTTAAACTATAAGATATATTTGAATTTAAACTAATAGATATATTTAATTAATTTTGATTAATTAAATATATCTGAAACTCTAGTATATAAATAGGGGCTTCCATATCAGAAAAGAAGAGCTAGAGCTGCCTCCAAAATCCTTAGAGAGGGACACCGAACGGAATTGTACGAAACGTCTTACGAATTATACAGAATTATACGAAACGCCGTACGACTGTACGGAAAAATGTACGGCCAGGCTGCTAGCACACCGTTTGAGTTGTTGAACTCCATTCGTGTGGATACCAGTAGAGGGAGCTGATCTGCGGTCAGTTCCTGTGATCCAAACAAAAGTAAACAACAAACTCAATCGACAGAAAAGGTAATTCTCTGAACTTATTCGGTTTAAGCGATTTTGACGGATCCTTCGTAGGAATTGGAATAAAAATTTTAAACATTTCCGCTATATTCCTTCTATAATTCCCAACAGTGGTATCAGAGCCACGTCAAAAATTGCTTAAATTGAGTACTTATGTGTTCTAAGAATTTTATCTTATAATCAATTTTTTGCATGTGCTAATATAAGATATGTATGTGATATTGATTTGATCAAATTATTTTAAAAGCATGAAATCTAAGCGTAGAGGTATTTTTAATGAATTCGTTCATATATATGATATATGTATAGTTTTCAATGTGATTAAAAACATGATTATTAATCTGTTACATATGTATATATATTTTTGATATATTTTGTACAGATTATATTCTATTTTAATTCGAATTTGTTTCGCTATGTATGTGATGCACTAAATGAATCTGCCATTGCTATCTAATACTAGCATAACATAATCTAATTTAAAATTAATTCACTAAATTTACAGCCTTTCATATGAGATGAGATGTTTGTAACATGTGTGTTGTGATTTGCTTGGATGGGTATGATGCATGATATGGCCCTAGGATGCTTATGGTTTGTAATTTAAAAAAAAAAAAAATACGGCCTGCGTGTTATGCCTCTCTCTATTCATTCTGAATGTACATTCTTTTCTTATCTCACACTCCCCTTGAATGTTCAAACAAGGTTTCTCTTTGTATATATATAGATTTTATCTTAAAGAAATCCTCTCATTGCCTTGGGAGGAGATAGGATAGATGGGCCATATTGTGTCACATTTATTTTAAGACTTGTGATGAGATCATATGCATGTATGCTATCATAGTATATAATTATATGACAACTAGTTTTATGAAATAATGAAATAAAATCCCTCATGTAAAATTTTAAGTTGCAATGCCACCCACTAATGAACATCTGCCAAGACTTTGATCACCTGACTGTAGGTTCCACCAAAGTGGGATACATTTAGGTTATCTTAGTAAGGAAGTTTGGGTAATGGTGATACTCATAAGTTTCATAGCGGTTTGACTTAATTGAAACTATCAAAATGGTTTTGAGTCTCAAGGCATTAGATGGGATTAAACATGATGAATCATGTGATGAATGAATCCTATAAAAGATCTAAGAGTTACATGTAATGTAATTGGTAAACAAGTTACCTACCTAAATAGCTTAATTTTAAGCGTCTTGCCAAAGCAGACTTATAATTAAGTGAAATATGGGTCTTAGTCCACTAAATTAAATTGAGGGTTATTTTTAGTGGAAAGTTATTAATTTGATTTTTTGCATATTCTGTTGTAGAAAAAATGTTGACAAATAACTCTGCTATACTATCATTGCGATCCGTCCTTGAAAAGGACAAAGTCAATGGGATAAATTTTCTTGACTGGTTTAGGAACTTAAGAATTGTTTTCAAATAAGAAAGAAAGCTATATGTCCTAGATGAGCCCATTCCTGAGGAGCTTGTAGCCAATGCTCCAAGAGCACAGAAGGATGCCCACACCAAGCATCTCAATGATTCTGTGGATGTGGGATGCCTGATGTTAGCCACCATGGTCCCAGAACTTCAGAGAGATTTGGAACTTATGGAAGCTTATGAGATGATTGTGCATCTCAAGGAAATGTTCCAACAACAGGCAAGGCAGGAAAGGTTTGAAACCACCAAGGCCTTGCATTCTTGTAAAATGGCTAAAGGTGCATCAGTTAGCACTCATGTTTTGAAGATGAAAGGCTACCTTGATCACCTTGAGAGGCTCAGATTTCCCATAAGTCAAGAGTTATCTACAGATTTGATCTTAAACTTACTCCCTGAAAGTTATGACCAGTTTGTCATAAACTACAATATAAACAACATGGAGAAATCTGTTTTTGAACTGTATAGGATGCTTAAAACAGTTGAGCAAAATATTAAGAAAAATCCAAGCTCTGTTTTAATGGTTCAGAAAAGTAAAGGAATGAAAAAGAAAGGCAAAGGCAAAAGAAAGGGCTCGAACAATAAGTTCAAAAACCAAAACAAGCCCAAACCCAAGCCTGAAGCCAAGAAGACAAAACCTCCCAAGGAAGGAGTTTGTTTCTTTTGCAATGAGCCCGGTCATTGGAAGAGAAACTACAAGCTTTACCTGGAAGATCTAAAGAAAAAGAAGAATAGCGGGGCTATTCCTTCAGGTATCTATGTTATAGAAATTAATCTTTCTACTTCTCCTATGTGGGTATTAGATACTGCATGTGGAACTCACATTTGTACAAATGTGCAGGGTCTTAAAAGGAGTAGGAAGTTGAAAAAGGGCGAAGTAGACCTACGAGTTAGAAATAGAGCAAGGGTTGCTGCTTTAGTTGTAGGCACTTATGAAATAAATTTGCCCAGTGGACTTTTGTTAATTTTGAACAATTGCTATTATGTTCCTGCTTTGAGCAGTAACATTGTTTCACTTTCTTATTTGGATAAGGAAAATTTTATTTTAATTATTGGGAATAATAAATGTTCTATTTATCGTAATAACATTTTTTATGCGGATGGTGATTTGCATAGTGGTCATTATTACTTAAATCTTAATGCTCCCAATAATCAAGATATCTATAACATAACTACCAAGAGGATCAAGACTAACGACTTGAATCTAGCCTATCTTTGGCACTGTCGTCTAGGCCACATAAATGAGAAACGCATTTCAAAACTCTATCAAGATGGACTTCTGAAATCATTTGATTTTGAATCATTTGACACATGCGAACCTTGTATATTAGGAAAGATGACTAAGACACCTTTCACTGGACATAGTGAGTGGGCCATTGACTTATTGGGCCTAGTACATGCCGATGTATGTGGTCCACTAAGTACAACTGCTAGAGGAGGCCACTTGTACTTCATTACTTTTATAGATGACTATAGTAGATATGGTTACATCTATTTAATGAAACACAAATTTGAAGCTTTTGAAATGTTCAAAACATTCCAAAATGAGGTACAGAATCAACTTGGCAAATCTATTAAAGCACTTCCATCCGATCGAGGTGGTGAATATTTGAGCCAAGAGTTTATTGACCATCTTAGTGTGTTCCATCTAAGGCAGTTGAAAAGACACCATATGAGATATGGACTGGGAAAAAGCCCAGTTTATCTTTTCTCAAGATTTGGGGATGCGAGGCATATGTCAAGCAACATGCCTTAGATAAGTTAGCATCTAAATGCATAAAATGCCTTTTTGTGGGGTATCCTAAGGAAACAAAGGGATACTACTTCTATAACCCTAATGAGAATAAATTGTTTATTGCTCAGAATGGTATCTTTCTAGAAAGAGAATTTATCTCCAAGAGAACCAGTAGGAGTAAGATACATCTTGAAAAAGTTTGAAAGCCACAAAATCGTATTGAACCAGAGATGGAAAATCGAGAAGACTCACAACAAGTTGTTGAGCCTACTTAAGTAACACAAGGCCCACGAAGGTCTGATAGGACATAACATCAGCCTCAAAAATATCGTGATGTGTTGCTCATTGATCAAGATGAGCCAACCACCTATCAAGAGGCCATAATGGGATTAGACTTTGAGAAATGGTTAGAAGCTATGAAGTCTGAGATGCAATCCATGTATGACAATCAGGTATGGCCCTTGATTGACCCACCTGAAGGTATAAAAGCCATAGGGTGCAAGTGGGTTTTCAAGAAGAAAATTGACATGGATGGCCAAGTGCATACCTTCAAGGCACGATTGGTTGCAAAAGGATTCAAACAAATAGATGGTATAGACTATGATGAAACCTTTTCACTAGTCGCTATGATCAAATCAATCAGGATCCTTCTCGCCATTGTTGCATACTATGATTATGAGATTTGGCAAATGGACATGAAAACAGCATTCCTTAATGGAAAGCTACTTGAGGATGTGTATATGGCACAACCTGAAGGTTTTATGCATCCAGAGGATTCTGGAAAGGTTTACAAGCTTCAAAAATCTATTTATGGATTGAAGCAAGCATCTCGGAGTTGGAATCATTCTTTTGACAAAGTAGTGAAAGATTTTGGTTTTATCCAAAATGTTGATGAACCTTGTGTTTACAAGAAGGTTAGTGGGAGCACAATTGTATTTCTAGTGCTTTATGTTGATGACATCCTACTTATTGGAAATGACATTCCTACCTTGCAGATTATCAAGTCTTGGTTAGGAAAATGTTTCTCAATGAAAGACTTTGGCGAGGCCAATTACATCCTTGGGATTAGGATCTATAGAGATAGATCTAAGAGGCTAATCGGTCTAAGTCAATGCACCTACATAGACAAGGTATTGCATAGATTTAGTATGCAAGATTCAAAAAGGGGTTTTGTACCTATGTCTCATAGCATCAATCTCAGCAAGACTCAGTATCCTAGTACACGTGATGAGCGAGAACGCATGAGTAAGATTCCATATGCCTCGGCTATTGGATCTATCATGTATGCTATGTTATGCACTTAACCAGATGTCTCATATGCCTTGAGTATGACTAGTAGATTTCAATCAGATCCAGGTGAGAATCACTGGACTGTCGTCAAGAATATCCTAAAGTACTTGAGAAGAACTAAGGATGTATTCTTGGTGTATAGAGGATTAGATGACGAGCTTGTTGTAAATGGTTACACAAATGAAAGTTTTCCATCTGACAAAGATGATTCTAGATCGCAATCAGGATTTGTATTCTGTTTGAATGGTGGAGCAGTAAGTTGGAAGAGCTTAAAGCAAAGCACTGTGGCTGATTCTACAACAGAAGCTGAGTACCTAGCAGCATCAGATGCAACTAAGGAAGCTGTTTGGATTAAAAGTTCATTACTGAGCTAGGGGTGGTGCCTACCATCTCAAATCCGATAGATTTGTTCTGTGACAACAATGGTGCAATAGCACAGGCTAAAGAGCCTAGATCACATCAAAGGACCAAACACATACTCAGGCGATATCACCTTATCAGAGAAATTCTTGATATAGGTGATATAAAGATATGCAAAGTACCAACTGATGACAATGTTGCTGATCCTCTTACTAAGCCGCTTGCACAGGCTAAGCATGATCGTCATGTTAGGTCAATGGGTATTAGAAACATTAATGATTGAACCTAGTGCAAGTGGGAGTTGTTAGAGATTGTGCCCTAGGCCAATCATTGTATTGCGAACATTGTTTTTATTATGAAATAAGAGTTTTCTTTTTATTACATTATTATATTATTTACATGTTTATATATAATAATATCCATAGATAAATCATTTTTTTGAATTATCCAAAATATCCCTAATCAATCATCCTTGTGGGAACAACGATGAATTAAGATTAGTATGATTTTGATTAATTAAGTGTTAATCATGTATGATAATATGAATCAAAATCATAGGCATGTGTTAGAGAACAGGATGCTGGATAGACCCATCATGAGATAAGCTATATGGATTAGGTCATAAGTTTATCTCATATATAACCATGTCATTGATCCCTTGAACCTAAGATCACCATAGATTCCTACATGAAGGACACTGTACTTTGGCATAGTCTAATGTCACCTTTGACCGGGTGATTATAAAGACTATGATCAGGTATAATGGAATTCATGCAGAGGAAGATGAGTGGTCAAGATGGAATTGTCCCTCTAATTAATAGAGAGATATCTCTGGGCCCCTCAATGAGTGTGACTGAGAAATGCATGGCCATGCTCAGATGGAAAGGGTTCCATCTTATATCAGTCTGCTCGAAGATCGAGAAAGTTATGATCGAGTAAGTTGAGGATGACATTTCCATGCCTCATATTCGATCTAGATATCGTGTGACAAAAGGGATATGATAGGGTTATAAGATAGGTTGCATCGGATCATCGATTCCATATGATTTGGGTAGTCACAATGTCTTGCTAGAGGCCGCTTGTGATTTGTGGGTCAAACAGTGCAGTTGGCCCACTGCCAACATCATATGGGCATGCAGGGTCGCACACAAGAATGGACTAATTCGGGCTAAAATGTCCACATTCATTGAATCAGAAATATGTCTAGATTCAATGAATATCTAGGATGAAGGAATTATTTATATATATAAATAATTAAATGTGAAATATATTATATATATGTATATTATATTTGATATTATATATATATGAATTAATTTAAATTTGATTCTATTAGATAGATTTAAATTTAAACTAATCAGATAATTTAAATTTGATTCTATCAGATAGATTTAAATTTAAATTAATCAGATAATTTAAATTAAGCTCTAGATATTGTTAGTTTAAATTTAAACTATAAGATAGATTTGAATTTAAACTAATAGATATATTTAATTAATTTTGATTAATTAAATATATCTGAAACTCTAGTCTATAAATAAGGGCTTCTATATCAGAAAAGAAGAGTTAGAGCTGCCTCCAAAATCCTTAGAGAGGGACACCATATGAAATTGTACGAATGTTATACGGGACTGTACAGAAATTGTACGAAACGCCGTACGACCTGTACGGAAAATGTACGGCTAGACTGCTAGCACACCATTTGAGTTGCTGAACTCCGTTCGTGTGGATACCAATAGAGGGAGCTGATCTGCGGTCAGTTCCTGTGATCCAAACAAAAGTAAACAACAAACTCAATCGACAGAAAAGGTAATTCTCTGAACCTATTCGGTTTAAGCGATTTTGACGGATCCTTCGTGGGAATTGGAATGAAAATTTTAAACGTTTCAGCTGTGTGCCTCTTATAATTCCCAACAATTTTATGGAAAGCAATATAATGGCATAGGAAATTATGAATTAAGATACATTCCCACCTTCAATGAAGGCTAATAAGGAAGCCAAGTTTAACTTTGTAACACCATAATTCTAAGACTGAACTCATGCAATTTTCAGGCCTCATCGTCAAGCTAATTCTATGGGAAGCAATATAATGGCATAGGAAATCATGAATCAAGATACATTTTGCCATGGTAAAAATTTTCTCTTGGTATCCTGTGAGTCATATGGATTCATCCATCTTATTCTCACATTTAAATACATAATTGCAACTCATAACAAGCTCAAGAAATGGTCTATACCTCGAACAAAGGGAGCAACTACACAAAACATACTAGTGTAGCCTCGGATCAGTTTTTTAAATTCTATGCCTGAATTTTGAAAAATCATAACTAATTTTAGAAAAATAGAAATCAACCACACTATACCATTCTGGAAATATACAGATGTCTAATTTATGTTAAAAATAAATTCGGACCACAACAGAGGATGCTAGACATCAAAAACTAATGGAACAGTACCCGAGGTCAGCTATCCTCCTTGATATTGATCTCCAACTTTAAAAATTCATATCTCCCTGCATAGATGTCCAATTAGGGTGATCTTAATGGCCATGGAAAACTTATCATGTCTTATTTATGCTTATAAAATTTCATGAGCATTGAACATCATTTGCCCCACAAATGACATAGCCAAATTTTCTAAATATATAAACAGTACCTATATCAGTTCAGCCAAAAAATAGCAACTTTGGAAATTCATAATTAATTCTGCAGATCTCTGAATAATTTGGTCTTTGAATTCCCAAAAAGCTCTGGATAAGATCTACATGTGTGCCAAATTTCATGGGCAAATTCGTTCATTTGATCAGATCTTGATATTAGGTTGCAAAATGGCTTATTTTGTATCATATAAGGGGTCTAAATGGTCCAATTCAAGTTCTAAGGCAACCATGACCACTTAAGCACATGGGAATGCAAAAAAATGACTTTCTAAACTTATCTTAAAGGTGCATAAACCCATATTTCTTAAACTCACTCATCCACCCCATGATATACACAAGAATACACATGCTGGCTTTGGCCATCCAATACATAAAACATGCTATCTCATACATTTGGCATCAAATTCCATTCATACATCATACATTTGGGTAGTTACATATGTTCATATGATTACATAACAATTTATCATAGGATTACATGATATACCATGTGTGTGGCTACAAAAGAGATAAAACTAGGCCATTTCATGCATTTTGATGTCAATCTCCTTCTTCTAGGCTTAGTGGCTTCTATTATCTTGCTCAATTGCTTCACCTAGCGTGTTAAGATATTCGAGAGGAGGGGATGAGATTCAACGAATCCCAATAGCTCAGCTCCCTGTCAATCACACATAAAGTATGCAATACAAGCCTTGAAAATTCATGTATGGGCAAATTGAAATGTGTGAGCATTCAAGAAACATTCTTAGCATTTAAACAAGTCATACATGGCATACATAGGCTTGCCAAGTAAGTGGACTAGCCTCACCCATTCACTTATAGATTTTGGACTTGCCTCACCCATTTTCTCTAAGAGGTTTTGACTCAACCTTACTCTTTGGAGTCAACCTCACCCTTGGGAGACTCTTTACTTTGTCTTAACCAAGTTTAAGGGTTTTTGGCTTATCCTCACCATGGCTAGAGGATTCTTGCCTTCTCCACACTTAAGCAAACCAAGGAAAACATATAAAACATCATTTGAATGTATAAAACATCATCATGGTGCCATGGAATAAAAGCTCATGCTAAAATACTTTTCATAGCTTAAAACATATATATATATATACATTCAAAGATAATGTAATCACACGTTCATGCATGAGAGAAGGTGGAGAGAGCTACCTTGCTTGTATTCATACACTTTTTCCTTGACCCTTGAGTCCTCTCCCTCGACCTCACACATCCAAGGAGGTGCAGATCATTTCTCCTGGCCTAGACACATCATATCAAAGCCAATTATACTCTTGAATTAAATTCTAAAGCTATATATTCACTAGAAAAGCTAGGTGACTCATAAGGATCTTTTATAGTTCTATAATGTCCTTAATGAAGCAACCCTAAAAGAACATCATCTTGGCTCTATTCTCTCCATCTATTTATGTTTCTTGACTCCATTGAAACCTCTTGGAGTCATCACACAATCAATTCAAGGAGTCTAGCTAGGTGTTGCTTCTTTAAGCCATAATATGGAACATATAAGGCCATCTCACTTTCTATGGTTTCTAAAATTTTTCCAAGACTTCCACTCATACTATCCCATCATATATGATGCAAAAATAAGCTTGGAACAAATTAAAACTATCTCTTGGTGCTTCATCTAGCCTAGGCTGAAACTATGCGTTATATGAACACCAAGTGAGTTTGCTTCCTTTTCTTGATGGAAGATGCATATGAGGAGCCTTCTAGGGATCTCAAGAGCTCATCCAAATATTCATTTAGGCCTAGGAACAATTGCATCAAATCAGACTTTCAAGGGAGCTCATGTAACCCTAGATTTGCTATCTTGAAAATTAATGGCTTTTACTTGGATTTCTTTGCATACTCTTACTCTCCTTCCTAAAATTCATAGAATTTAGCCTTGGTTTTGCGCAAAATTCAAGCCCTCTTGCAGCTACATATATGGGGCAAAATAAGGAGAAGAAGGGGGATGGAGTAGCTACCATAGGATGGAGATTTTACCTTATTTTTCCTTGTTTTCTTGCTTGATTCTCACTTTCCTTGGTTTTCTTGCTTGATTCTCACTTTCCTTGTACTACCCTTGACCTGATTTGCATCCCTTTGTGTGATTTTGATGTAATCATTGGTATGGACTGGTTGTCGGCTAATAATATAATACTTGATTGTAATCGTAAGACTGTTTCTTTACCTGCAAATATACCTAAAACTTGTCTTATAACTGAGCTTACTTATGTGTTTGCGGCCCAAGCCGAGAGGTACCTTAGGTGTGGTTGCTAAGGGTTCTTAGTATTCTTTTCATTTCATGTTAAGGTTGATGATAGGTTAGAAGATATACCTATGATTAGGGAATTTCCCAAAGTTTTCTCTAAGGAGTTTAGTGGATTACCTCTGGAGAGAGAGTTAGAATTCTCCATTGATTTGGTACCCAGTACAAATCTAATTTCTAAGGCCCCATATAGAATGGTGCCTGCTGAATCAGTTAAGTTGAAGAGTCAATTAGAGGAGTTACTTGAGAAAGGGTTTATTAGGCTAAGTGTGTCTCTGTGGGAAGCACCAATGTTGTTTATCAAGAAGAAGGATGGTAGCCTTAGCTTTGTATTGACTATAGGCAATTAAACCAAGCAACCATCAAGAATAAATACCCTTTGCCTAGAATTAATGACTTACTTGACCAATTAGCTAGAGCATCGGTCTTTTCAAAGATTGACCTTCGATGGGGATATCACCAACTTAGAGTTAGGGCTGAGGATGTGCCTAAAACCACCTTTAGGACTCGATATGGCCATTATGAGTTCCTAGTTATGCCTTTTAGGTTAACCAATGCCTCTGCCATTTTTATGGATTACATGAATAGGATTTTTAGGCCCTATCTTGACCGATTTGTGGTAGTGTTCATTTATGACATCCTTATCTACTCTAAAAGTAGTGAAGAGCATCTTAAGATAGTTCTTCAAACATTGAGAGAGCATAAGTTGTATGCTAAGTTGAGCAAGTGTGAGTTTTGGGTGTGGGAAGTCAAATTCCTAGGTCATGTGCTATCAGAACAAGGGATAGAGGTAGATCCTAATAAGGTAGAAGTGGTACTAAATTGGGAGAGACCCAAGATAGTGACCAAAATCCATAGCTTCTTAGGTCTTGCCAGCTACTATAGAAGATTCATTAAGGGATTTTCTTAGTTAGCCATGCCTTTGACTAAGTTGACTAAGAAGGACTAACCCTTTGTGTGGGATTCCAAGTGTGAAGATGCCTTTCAAGAGCTTAAGGATAGGTTGATCACTGCACCTGTGTTAGTGATACCCAACCCTAAGGAGACATTCACAGTCTATATAACATCCGATTTTTTGAAAAAGAGAGAAAACGTGAAAAACGTAACGTACAGTTTCTTTGTTAATGAATGAAATTCACTGGATACAAAAGGAAGTCCCCCAAAATGAGATAGTTAAGGTCCTAAAAAATTTGGGAAGCATTCTAGACTCTTAAAAATAAGAATCCCAGGCTTAGACGAAAAGAAAAATGGAGCTAGAATGAAAAAATAATTTCTTAAGAAAAACTTACGAAACATAATGACATTTTTGTAATTTTGAGCAAATTTTAGAATTCACATAGGAGGGCTTTTTAAATAAAAGTTTTGAGTTTCCCAGGGTTCTCAAAGGCCCTAAAAATTATGGAAAGCCTCGGGACAGCTAGAACCCCTCTGGTGGACGTTTTCCAACATCGGTGTACTTAAACTTTGACGGATTCGTTTAGGAAGGTTTTAACTTCGATTTGAGTGATTCCAATAGCATTTTATTTAATTGGGAACCTAAATTTTATAATGGAAAAGATGGTTCTCAAAAAGGAGCTAAAACGAAGGAGAAATGAAATGCCAAGAATGAAGGGCAAAATAGGAATTTTTGAAAAAGTGCTTCTTCCTCCCTTATAAATAGGTGGCACCTCACACTCTCCCTCACTTAGCTTCAGATTATTCTGCCCCAAATCAGAAGAAGAACCCTAAGAGAGTGGCACACCAAGGGAAGAAGAAAAGGGAGAGAAAATCTAAGCTTAAGGTATGTTTTCATGGTAGTTTTTCATGCTTTTCTTCATCCACACCTCCTCTCCTCCCTTCTCCTTTGTTTCCTCTGATTAAAATGGAATTTATAAATCTGATTCAAAGGAGAAATTCAAGGAAAAATTCGAATTTGAAAAGAGGAGCTCAAAGAACACAAGATTCAAGTGAGAAAAAGCAAGAAAACAAGGTAATTTCTCTTTCTATGGTTGTCATCTTTGGTTCCCTTCTCCACCATTTTGCCCCACTTGAGAAAACCCTAGGAGATGATTTTTAGGCAGAACCAAGCATGAATCTAAGGAAAAAGGGTGTGGAGATTAAGAATATGCAAAGGGAATTATCAAAAAATCATTAGATTTCAAGATGCAAATTCTAGGGTTTTGTGTGCACCTTCTAAATCTTATTTCATATGATAATTCCTAGGCCTAATTAAGAGTTTGAATGAACTCCTAAGATCCCTAAGATGCTCCCCACATGCTTCCTCCTTCAAGGAAACAAAGAGAATTCCAAGGAGGCCAAAAAGGGGCTATGTCTCGGGCAAGCATGGATGGAGTAGCTAAGGAGAGTTTTAAATTTTTCTAAACCCATTTTTATGTCATATATGATGAATGAATATGAGGGGAGGCCTTGGAAAAAATTTAGAACCCATAGAAAGTGAATTGGTGACTTAGATTCCATATTATGACCTAAAGAAGTAACATGTAGTTAGGATCTTTGTTTTAATTGTATGATGACTCCAAGAGGCTTAAAAGGAGTCAAGAATCATATTTAAAAGGAAAGAATGGAGCCTAGAATTTATTTGAGGGGTGTTACTTCATTAAGTGCATTTATGGACCATAATGGAGTTTATAGAGCCACCTAGTGTTTAAGCAAGTATGTGGCCTTAGAATTGAGTTCATGAACCTAATTGACTCCCATAAAATGTGTCTAGGCCGAGAGGAAGCATCTCCACAAGTTTGTGGGTGTGTGGCCAAAGCAAGGGAGGGAATTTCAAAAGGAAAAGTGTGTGATTGTGTGTAAGTAGCTCTCTCCACTTTCTCTCATGCATAGATGTATGCTTAGCTTGTCTTAGAATGTGTGTATGTGTATTTTCAAGTCATGAAAAGTGTGATAGCATAATTTTATATGCCATGGTTTTATGATGACATATTATGTTTCATATGATGTTTTGATGTGTGCTTGGGTTTGCTTGAATGTGATGAAGCCAAGAACCCTTAAGTAGGCTCCTAAGAGCATGGTTGAGTCTAAGAATGCATTAAAGAATGGGTGAGGCAAGTCCAATATCTACAAAAAATTAGATGAGGCCAATCCACTTGCTTGGCAAGCCTTTGTATGCTATGTATGATATTCTCAAGTGATGAAAATTTTTCTTGAATGTTTGCACATGTCAACATGACCATACATGCATTTATGAGACTTGTTTGCATCCATTATGTATGATTGGATGAGAGATGAGTTATTGGAAGTCGTTGAATCTCATTCCCTCCTCTCCAATGATCTAATATGCTAGGTGGACCAAGTGGACAAGATAATGAAAGCCAATCACCTTGAAGGAAAGAGTTTGATAATAAAATGCCAAGTTTTTAGTTCTTAAGGCCATAATTATGTTAAATGATGTAATCCAATGATATATATGGTCTATGACCCTTGGGACATATGAAAGTATGATATTATATGATGTAGGAATGAAAGAATGTGTTATGTGAATGATGGAATGTAATCTGAGTATATTATGGCATTATAGTCTTATGAATGACTTTATGGAAATATGCATATGTGTTGATGGAATGGTCAAAATGAGATGCATGAGATTTGGGACTAGTTGGACAGCTTACACAAGTCTTAATCATGCTTTTAGACTTGCCCAAAAGGTGCCAAACCCTAGGGAAAGCCATTTGGTTACTTTGATACCTCATATGGAGTCAAAATTGACCATAATGGAACCTTATGTCACTTTTTGGCCAAATGACCTCCTCTTGATCTAATATTTGGCATGCATTTAGAGCTTGTTAAGAGATTTTTGGGAAGCTAAATATTTTTGAAGGTCTATAGAATATTTGATAAATTTTTAAAGTTGACAATTTTTCTGATTTTGGTCTGCTGCACTATTCATTTGGTCCGAAAATGAAATCTGTCACATAGGGCCCAAATGATGTCCAATTGCCATGAAATTTTATATAGAGAAACTAGATATTTATAGTGACTCGTGTCAACTAGAAGCACCTCATTTGGAGGTCTAGAAAAGGAGATATGAATTTTTGAACATTTTGTTCAGTATCAAGAGTTTTACCTGACCTGAGTTATTGTTCTATTGAATTCTGAGGTTTGGGTTGCCTAAGCTGGTCTAGAAATATTTTTCCCCTCTAGCTAAAATCCACAAATTTTCAGATTGGTATCATTTGCATGGATTGGATTTTTGTGAAATTAATTGGATATTTTCAAAATTTACTGCAGAAATCTATGATAGTTCCAGGAGGTAGTTGACCTCTGGAATTTTTGGATGTCAAACATCCTTTGTGATGGATGTTATGATCTAGAAATATTTTTACTATGAAGTAGACATATGTATCTTTCCAAGATGACCAAGAATGCATGTTTTTGATTTTTTTAGAATTAGTTATGAGTTTCCAAAGTTTGGACAGAAAAGAGGCAAAAGCTGGCCGAAATTGAATGTCCATGTTTTGTGCTTCATTTCGGTTTTCTTGAGTTGTGAGCCACATTTTATGATGCAAATGAGTTGTGTTCATGTAATTAAATATGAAAATATATGGCATGAGCTTACACGGTCCACGTGACACTGAATGAAATTTTTATACACGACGCAACACAAGAACTTGATTTATTTGAACTTCTTTTCTTGCTCCTTCATGAAAATTATGAATGTGAGACATGTAAATGTTGTGATATGAGCTAGAAATATATGGTGTTACAGTCTATAGTGACGCTTCTAAGAAGGGATTAGGGTGTGTTTTAATGCAGTAAGGTAGGGCGATAGCCTATGCCTCTAGGCAACTTAGGCCTCATGAGGAAAATTACCCCACCCATGACCTAGAACTAGCGGCTATAGTTTTTGCCCTTAAGATTTAGAGGCATTATCTCTTTGCTACACAATTTGAGATATATAGTGACTACAAGAGTTTGAAGTATCTATTTGACCAGAAGGAGTCAAACATGAGGCAAAGAAGATGGATGGAATTTCTTAAGGACTATGATTTTTCCTTAAAGTATCATCCAGGGAAGGTTAATGTGGTTGCTGATACCTTAAGTAGGAAATCTATTCATATGGAATAATTATGCTTAGGGAGCAAAAGTTGATTGAGGAATTGAGAGATTTGAAGCATCCTTTTTAGTACATTCTAGTAACCTTCTTTTGGGGGAATTGAGGATAGAAAATGACCTTAGGAAGAGGATTAAAGATGCCTAAGAGCTAGATGAATACTGGGGAAGAATTAGAAAGCAAATGGGGAGTGGTGAGGTCAAATATTTTGACCTATCAAAAGATGGCTTGGTAAGGTACCAGGTTAGAGTGTGCATACCCAAGGATGAAGAGTTGAGGAATATAGTGTTGTTTAAAGCTCATAAAAGTAGGTACACCATTCATCCGGGCATCACTAAGATGTATAAAGATCTTAAGAGGAGTTTTTGGTGGCCTGGGATGAAGTCAGACATAGCTGAATTTGTTGTAAGATGTCTAATTTGTTAAAGGGTTAAGATTGAACACCAAAGACCCGTAGGTTTGTTATACCCTTTAGAGATTCCAGAATGGAAATGGGATATCATATCCATGGATTTTGTGATGGGTTTGCCTAGAACATCCTCAGTTATGATGTTATTTGGGTGATTGTGGATAGATTGACAAAGTCTGCCTACTTTTTTCCTATTAAAGCCACTTATCCTCTAGATAGACTAGACCAATTGTATATTTGTGAGATTGTGAAATTACATGGTGTCTTTAATAGCATTGTGTCAAATAGAGACCTAAGGTTCACAACGAAATTTTAGTGATCCTTACAAGAAGCTTTAGGCACTGGTATTAAATTTAGCATTGCCTATGATCCTTAGTCTAATGGGCATACTAAAAGGATTATTCATACCCTTGAGGACATGCTTAGGGCTAGTGTAATGGAGTTAAAGGGGAATTGGGATGTGTACTTGCCTTTAGCTGAGTTTGCTTATAATAATAATTACCATTCCAGCATCCAAATGGCACCATTTGAGGTACTTTATGGAAGGAAGTGTAGGTCACCCTTGTGTTGGGTAGAACTTGGTGAGAGGAATCTCTTAAGTCCAGACATAGTGGACTAAACCACCCACCAAATATAACTCATAAGAAAGAAGTTATTGGTTGCCCAAAGTAGGCAAAAGAGTTATACGGATAAGAGAAGGAGACCCTTCAAATTTGAGGTAGAAGACCATGTGTTTCTTAAGGCTACTCTAGTGACAGGTGTAGGACGATCTATTAGGACAAGAAAGCTCAGTGCTTGTTATTTTGTCCTTTCCAAATCCTTGAAAGGATAGGACCTGTGGCCTATAGAGTTGCTTTACCTCTAAACCTGGCCAGATTGCATGATGTGTTCCATGTGTCCCAACTGAAAAAGTATAACTCAGACCCTTCGCATGTCATTGAGCATGAGAGTGTGCATCTACAAGATGATTTGTCTTATCTGGTTGAGTCGGAAAGGATTGTGGACTCAAAAGTCAAGCAGTTGCATAATAAGGACATTCTCCTAGTAAAGGTGGTATAGAAGGGATTTACTTCAAATGAAGTAACTTAGGAGACGGAGTAGGTAATGAGGAAGGATTATCCTACATTATTTGAGTAAGGTATATCTAATTTTGAGGACCAAATTTTTAAAAGGTTGAGTCGGAAAGGATTGTGGACTCAAAAGTCAAGCAGTTGCATAATAAGGACATTCTCCTAGTAAAGGTGGTATAGAAGGGATTTACTTCAAATGAAGTAACTTAGGAGACGGAGTAGGTAATGAGGAAGGATTATCCTACATTATTTGAGTAAGGTATATCTAATTTTGAGGACCAAATTTTTAAAAGGAGAGGAGAATATAACACCCTAAAATTAATTAAGGTGTTAATCATGAATTTGGCTTGATTAAGAATAATTATTATGGAATAATTGAGCAAGCTATGAGAATGGTAATTTCTAGAACAATAAATTATTAATATGGGTTGGAAACTTCATATAGGCCTAAATTAATTCTAGTAAGCCATGGGTAAGGATTAATGGAGGCCCAATGAATTTAGGTGCAGACCCAACTTCTTATTATGAGTCTTAACCTAAGAAAGACCCCTAGCAATGGCCCAATTTGGTTTAAAAAGATAGAGGCCTAAAACTCAACTTGTATAAACTCTTATAATTGGCCCAACATCCCTTATGTAGACTTAAACCAAATGGACTCTTGGAACTTGGCCTAACCTAATCAAATTTATACAGCCCAACTCATGAAATCTAGCCTAACAAGCATAAAATCTAAACCCATGTGGATTTGAGCCTTTGGATCAACCAATAACCCATTTAAGACCTAACTTAAACCCTACAAATCATTTTAGCCACTTCCCATTCTACAGAACCACAAGAAACATAAGGTAAATTCGGAGGTCTCTTGGAGGTTAGGGTTTCCACCATCTTCTTGGCCCCATTTCTCACTTTTAGAGTCAAAATAAACTAAGGTGAGTATTGCATAACTTAATCCTCTTCTCTTTCTCTTCAATTTCACCTGATTAGCTTCTCATTTGGAGCACCTTTACCATACCCAAAATTTGAAAATGTGTTTTTGGTGTTTTCATGGTGAAATTTCGTAGGTTGAGGCTAGGGGTGTTGTTAGGTAAGTATAAACTCTTCATTTTAATGTTTTCTCTACTAGTTTGAGACCCCTATAGTTGATTTATGATATGGGTATTGTTTTTCTACAAATTTACTCAGAATTTGAGGTGTTGTTCTGAGATTACTGGTATATGCTCAACCAAATCCGAATTTGGTTATTGTGGTAATTGGTTAAGTGTTTCTAAATAGTCCTTTGTAGTGTAACCCCTTGAGTGATGGGTTTGCTATTATAAAATATGATTAGGGTTAGTAATGGCTTGATTTTGTGTCCATAGGCTAAAGTAGCATTCAGTTGGCTCTTAAAGAATTAGCTACAAGTGAGGTAATTAGGGATTATATTAATTCCATGCATATATCTGTTTTAATTTTATATTTACTGCATATGAATGATTTGAAATGCTAATTGAATTAGTTGGCTATCTATTGTATTGTGTTTAGACCTTGTGAGTCCATGATAGAGCTATGGTACAACTGCCACCTGTGCGTGTGCTTTGATCAAGTACCAGGTTATAATCAGACTTTAGATGCACTGAGCCCTAGTTATGCTCATTAGGGAGTGAGTGCCATGGACGGGCCTCTCCTAGTGTTATTGGCCTTTAACATATGGAAATGTGATTGCTAGTATAGGATGGTAATCATAGTAGCCTAATCATTTCATTTGCTAATATGACTGATATGATTCTGATGCTCATTTTGATTTATGCATACATGTTAATTAAATTGGATTATATGAATGGAAATTACCTTGGTTACTGAGATTCGCATCTCAACCATTTCATAGGATCATACTTTCAGGTGAAGGCCCTTCGGGTAAGGATAAGGGGAAGTAAGTGGATGAAAATCCATGAGCTCCAGCCATGTGTGAAGGAGGCTACACTTGGGCTGATCTGAGTAAAGTAGATGCAAATTTTGTTATTTTTTTATATAGCATCATCATGTAATCATGTTGATGAGTGTAGGAGTTTGTATTTTGACAACATAGAATGTATCTATTAAGGAGTTTGGCCTCATATTAAATGGATACTTGATGTATGAGTTTATAACATTTGACGTAGAACTTTGTGGATCTTATGATATGGTTTACTTTTTGGAAATGTAACTATGTGACATATTGGATGTTGACTTAAGCTAGTGATGCATGGAACCTTTAATGGAATATGTATTTGAATGATAAGTGTTGATAGTTCATGAATTCTTACTGTCTTTAACTATAAACTTGTTGATATATGGTAGTTAGATGAGTAGAAATTAACACTTAAGGCTTGAACTAGTAATTATAGATAAGTTAGGTAAATTAGGCAAATAAAAGCTATTAGAGCCCCACAAATTAAGGTAGAGTGGCCCTTGGGTATCATTAAAGGGAGAGTTAGAGTGTATGAGACAAAATTTTTGAAGTTGTAGGACTAGAAGGTGTTTCGTCACGGCCAATAGATGCGAAGTTGCCCAGAGAGAGTAACAGAGAGCAATTAGCCACCATGAGAAGTGGAATTCATCGCGGCGAAATGTGAGAGGTCAAACTAGAAATCATACAGAGAGTAATTCATCGCGACTAGAATCAAGAGACGAGTTTGGTCATGTTCTAAAAAGGAATTCGCTGCGACGAAAAGGGAAATTGGCTACGGCCAATATCTAGGGCAAGCGTGGTAAGCTCCAAGAGGTTTTCTTGCAGCGACAAAATTTGTGAAGATGTAAGAAGTGAACCCGAGAGCAATTGGCCATTGCGCAAAAGCATTTAGCCATGGTAAACATTCTCAAACCCTCATATTAACCTAGAAACCTTAGTTTTTCCTATGGCAACATCAAGGGATGACTTAGAAATGCTTGTAAGGGGTTCTTGAGAGTTGAAAATTAATGGGTAATAAATCTAAAGGCTTTTAATTAGGGATTTGGTTTACTTATGTGCATGAATGGTTCTAATTATTTGGTTAATGACTTTAATAACATTAAGGTTCAAATTTCTTCACTTTATCCTAATTTGATGGTTTGAGATGATTCTTGCCTTGGGTTATGATTTTTGACTCTGTGTTTAATCTTAATTACTACGAATAAAAGTTAGGGTCGTCACACAACCATTCATTATGCATTTCAAAATCATACATGCACAATAGATGTAAAATTAAAGTAGACACATACATGGAATTTAATATTAATCCTAGTTACCTTACTTGTAGATAATTCCTTGAAAGCCAATAACACTACTACTCAGCGTATGAATACAAAATCAGACAATTACCATTCCTATTCATCAATTTATAGCAGTAAATAGGTACCCAAAGAATTAAAATACTAATGGCTACCTAGAGGACACTTACCCAGCCACTATAAATCTTCACTTTTGGATTTAATTGTTCTCACACCAATAACTTTAGAATATCACTTCAAATTCTAGGTAAATTCACACAAAATTAATATCTATACTATAAATCAACTATGAGAGTCTTAAACTAATAGAAAATATATCAAAATGAGGAGTTTATACTTACTTAACAACACCTCTAGCCTCAACCTCAAAAAATCCACCATGAAAACACCAAACAACAAGTTGTAGTTTTGGGTGGAAGATGAAAATGCTTCAAATGAGAAACCAATTAGTTTAAATTGAAGAGGAAAAAGAGAGGATTAAGTTATATATAAATTACCTTGGCTAAATCTTGCTCTAGGAGTGAAAAATGATGGAATTTTGTTGCTAACTCTAGCTTCCCCTTTGGACCTCCAAAATTCCCCTTTGCTTCTTGTGTTTTCTGCAGAATGGAAGGGGGAGGCTGAAGTAAAATTAGGGTTTAGATGGGTTATAGGCTGACCCAAGGGCATAAAATCCAAGTGGGTTTAGTCATATGCTTATTAGGCCATGGATTATAAGATTACATGGGTCATATATGAGAGTTGGGCCAAACTAAAAGGGTCCATTAACATTTGGGTCTACACAAGTAAATATTGGGCCTCTGAGAAATGGAATTGGACCTCCTTAAGGCTAAGATTAAGCTTCTACATTTAACCTAAAGTAATAATTAAATTAATTATAAGGCCCAATTTAATGTCCCCCCTCTTTTAATTAATTTTCCTAAGCAAATCCATATTAACAATTTATTCCTCCATAGGTTCTATCTACCCTTTCCACTCACTTAGTTTTACTAATTACCTAGATTAATTCTCTAATAATCATAATTAGTCTTAATTAATTTTGGGATGTTATAGGCATGGTGAGATTTAGCTTCATCGTGATTTGGATCATTTGGTATGCTTTTATATGTTGTAATTATGCTTTTGGATGTACCCAAGTGGATATGGAATGAGAGGAAAGCTTTTTGGTGCTTTGAGATACCAAATTGGACTTCAAATTTGACCATTATGTGTATTAAATCAAAGTCTAACCAAATGAGTGAGTTTTTCAATGAAATTTAGCTAGTAAGTAGGTCTCATCTAGATTTTTTCATAGAGTTAAAGAGCACTCAATTTGGATCTCTAAAAAATTTATTATTATTTTTCAAAGTTATCCAAATTATGTAAAAATGGTATGTGTATTATTTATATGGTCAGTTCGCTTCTCTATCTCACACAAAGGCAAAATGAAATCCAATACTAATGAAATTTTACAAGCATAAACTAAATATTATAAGCTTTCCATAACCACTGAGAGCACCTCATTTTGAGCTTTGTAGAGGGAGAACCAAATTTTTTAAATTGCATGATAGTACTAGTAATGCAACTCGACCTTTGGTACTATTTCATCAATTTTCGTAGGTTAAATGCCACTGCATTGGTCTGGAATTATTTTTAGTCATTATTTAATATAACACTATATTTATCTAGCTTTTTTCCATTTCATTCCTAGTCACTTTTCCTTGGCATAGCAAGATTGGTAGAAAAATTCAATTAAAATATTGCATTATTTTGCATTACGTTATACTTAAAATTTTCATTTCACTTTTCATGGGCCATATGAACCTACTCATATCTTCGTCCAATTAAAATACATTCATAAAACTCAAAACCATCTCAAAATGTCACGAGAATCCTGAGTTGGAAGCATATATACCCAAAATTACAAGGTTCATTCTTGGGCTGGTGTGCCAAGTTTCTGGTATCAACTTTGAAAAATCATAACTAAACCTAGAAAAATAAAAATCAAGTAAATGATAGCTTTCTAGAAATCTCTAGATGTCAAACCTAGTTTAAAAATTATTCTAAGCCATGAAAACATTATTTGGACCACAATTGATAATAAAAAAGTACCAAAGGTTCAGCTGCTCAGGTTTGCTATCACAAATTACTAATAGAAATTTCAAACATTCATGACTAATTCTAAAAAAATTAAAACCTAGCAAACCATACCATTATAGAAAGTTACAAATTTTATTGTGTGGCTAAAAATACTTCCAAACCAATACAATAGACTTGAGTTACTAGAAATCAATGGAATAATACTAAAGGTACTATTACATTACTGGTATTGACTTTAAATTTCACAAATTCATATCTCTTTGCTTAAACATCCAATTGGGATGATTTTAATGTCCATAGAAATCTTATCATTTCTAGTTTATGTCTACAAAATTTCATGAGCATTGGACACCATTTGGCTCTCAAATGACATATGAGAAGAAACTAACCATATGAATAGTAACCATATCATAACAGCAGAAATTTGGCAACTTTGAAAATTTATAATTAATTTCACAGAGATTCAAATAATCTGATCTTTATCTTTCCAAAAATATTTGGGTGAGATCTATATGCATGCCAAATTTCATGAGAAAATTCATTTATTTGGTCAGATCTTGACATAAGGTTGCAAAATAGTCACTTTTGTGCTTCTTAAGGGTCTCAAATGGTCCAAATTAGCTTTCAAGACTTCATGGCCACTTGAGCATGTGGAAAAGCATCAAAATGGTCTATTAAACATGTCTCAAGGGTCTACAAGCCCAGGTCTCACAAACTCACTCTCCCACTCCAAGGTATATACACAAGAACATACAAACTTTATCTTGCCATTCAATGTCAAAAAATTGCTATATCATTCAAATGACATCAATTCTCATATATACATAAGTATCCATATATTCATACATGTTCAAAGGGCTATATATCATATACATCATTTGCCATCAAAATGGTTACAGGGAGAACAAATAGCACATTTCTTTGTCAATCTTTCTCTTTCAAGCTTGATGGCTTCCATTCCTTTGTTTACTTGGTCCACCTAGACATGTTAGGCAATGGGGAGAAAGGAATAAGATTTTAAGAATCCCAATAGCTCTTTTCCCTTTCAACCATACATAAAGGATGCAAATTTAAGTGTAAAAATGTATGCATGGATATCATGGAATGCATAATTATACATGGAACATTTCTTGCATTTAAGAAGTCACATAAAACATACATAGGCTTGCCAAGAAAATGGTTTAGTCTCACCCATTCTCTTTGGGATTTTGGATTTGCCTCACCCATTTTCTTAAAGAACTTTTGACTAAGTCTCACTCTTTAGAGACTTTTGGCTTTGTCTCACCCATTGTTGGAGACTTTTGGCTCATCTTCACCCTAGCTAAGGGGCTTTTGGCTTCACCACACGCAAGCAAATCAAAACATATTCATAAAATGTCATTCAAGTGCATAACAAAGCATCATGGTGCCATGGCATATAAATACATGCTAGAAACATCTTTCATGGCTTAAACATACACACACACATTCAAAGACAAGAACAACACCCAATCATGCATGAGAGAAAGAAGAGAGAGCTACCTCGGTTGCAAAAGCACACTTGTTTCCTTGAAAACTCTTCCTCTCCCTCGGCCACACACTCACAAGGATGTGAGACTTGATTTCTTTAGCCTAAACACATCACATGGAAGTCAATTAAACTCTTGGAACAACTTCTAAAGCTACATATGCACTTGAGAAGCTAGATTGCTTTTAAGGTTCAATTATGGTTCCATAAGGCACCAATGAAGCAACCTTAGGAATACATGATCTTGGCTCCATTCTCTCCCTTAGTCTATGACTCTTGACTCCATTTAAACTCCTTGGAGCTATCGCACATTCATTTTAAGGAGTCTAGCTAGGTGTTGCTTCTTTAAGTTGCAATATGGAACCCATAGCTACATCTCATTATCTATGACTTCTAAAATTTTTCCAAGGCTTCCTCTCATACTCTCCCATCATATATGATACAAAACCAAGCTTGGAAGAAATTAAAACATCCCCTAAGCATTTGTTCTGCCTTAAGCCGAGATATGCTTCATTAGAGGGGACTAAGGAGTTTTCTTTGTTTCCTTGATAGGAGATGCATGTGGGAAGCTCTCTAGGGGTCTTAGGAGCTCATACAAACATTCACTTAGGCCTAGGAGCTCTTGGAACAAAACAGAATTTTGCTTAAGTTCTTGAATCCTTAACTTTTCTTTCTTGACAATTAATAGCTATTTCTTAGTTCTCTTTGTATAATCTTAATTCTCATACCTTAATTCCTAAGATTCATCCTTGGTTTGATTCAAAACTCACTCCTTCTTGGCTATCCATATATGGGGTGAAACACACACTTACGAGAACAAGGAAGAAGAAGCATGGAAATTAGCATTTTACCTTAGTTTTCTAGGCTTCTTCAAGAGCTCTTCTCTTTGCTTGGCTTCCTTTCTTAAAACTCGAACTCCTCCCCTCTAGTCTGAGCTCAAAATAGACCCAAATATATTAATAAATCTATAGAAAGAAAGAAGAGAAGGAGGAGTGGAAGTTTGCTAAAGAGAAGACTAAGAATTTCCTATCTTTTTCTTGTCTTTTCTTCTTGCTTTTTCCTCTTCAATGGTGCACCTTTCTCTCTCTCTAGGTTTCCTCTCTATTTTAGGGTAGAAATGAAGCCAGTTTAGGGAGGAGAAAGGTAAGGCGTGACTTATAGGCAATAAGGAAATAAAATTTGTTCGAAAGAAATTCCATTTATGTCTCATAAACTTGACATTTTCTTTTCCAGTTTGTTATAGCTCCTTTTTGTGAATCATATTTTCTATCATAAAATTTAGGTTCTCAATCTTGTAAAATGCCTTTGGAATTACTCAATTTAGAGCTAAAACCTTCCTGAATGAAAAGGTCAAAATTTGAGTCAACTGTCACTAGAAAACATATACCATAGGGGTTTTTGTAACACCATATTTACTAAGCTCATCTCACATCATTGCTAGGCTCATCTCCTTAGATTACATAGGATTTCCAAGAAGAACCATTAAGAATATCTCATTAAATTGCGTTACGTCACGGATAAAATTTTTATTTGGTGTTCTGTGGGCCATATGGACTCATCCATCCCATTCTCATATTTAAATACACAAATACAACTCATAACCATCCCAAGAAGTGGCCTAGAACTCATGTAAAGGGATGGAATACATGAAAACACTAGGTGCAACCTCGGCTAAAATTTCTAGGTTACTGTTATAAAATTTGAAAAATCATAACTAATTCTATAAAAATCAAAATCATGTATACTTTATCATTATAGAAATCTACAGATGTATAATTTATGATAAAAATAAATCCAAGCCACAAAAGAGGTTGCTACCTACCAGAAATTGATAGAACAATACTAGAGGTCGACTGTCATTACTGGTACTATCCTCTATCTTCAAAAATCCATATCTCCCTGCTCAGAGGTCCAATTGGGGTGATCTCATGGCCATGGAAAGCTTATCATGTCTAGGTTATTCTTGTAAAATTTCATGAGCATTGGACATCATTTGGCTCACTAATGATACAGCCCAAGTTTCTGACTATATGAACAGTGTCTGCATCAATTCAACAGAAAAATGCCAACTTTGGAAATTCATAATTAATTTCACAGAGCCCCAAATAATCTAGTCTTTAGCTTCCTAAAAATTTATAGATAAGATCTATATGTGTGCCAAATTTCATGGACAATTTCGTTCATTTGGTCAGATCTTGACGTTGGGTTGCAAAATGGCTCATTTGTGTCATACAATGGGTCCAAATGGTCCATTTTGAGTTCTAAGGCATCCATGACCACTTAAGCACATGGGAATACACCAAAATAGCTCTATAAACTTGTCTCAAAGGTGTATAGACCTAAAAATTAAAAACTCACTCTCTCACCCCATGTCATATACAAGAATGTACATGCTAGTGCTTGCCATTCCATACCTAAATTATGTTATTTCATACATTTGGCATTAATTCTCATTTATACATCATATATTTACATATTTACATGTGTTTATGAAACCATACAACATATATAACAATGGATTATATCATGTGCCACTCATATGGCTACAATTTAGCATTTTCATACACTTGGTTGTCAATCTTTTTCTTTTAGGCTTGGTGGCTTCCATTACCTTGCTCATTTGGTCCACCTAGCATGTTAAGACATTGGAGAGGAGGGAATGAGATTCAAAGAATCCCAATAGCTCATCTCCCTTTCAATCATACATAAAATATGCAATTCAAGTCTTAAAAATGCATGCATGAGCACAATGGATGACATGAACATTCAAGAAGTATTCTTGGCATTTGAACAAGTCATACATAGCATATAGGCTTGCCAAGTAAGTGGATTAGCCTCACCCATTCTCATGGATTTTGGACTTGCCTCACCCATTTTCTCTAAGAGGTTTTGACTCAACCTCACTCTTGAGAGACTATTTACTTTGTCTCAACCAATTTTAAGGGTTCTTGGCTCATCCTCACCATGGCTAAGGGTTCTTAGCTTCACCACACTCAAGCAAACCCAAGCACATATACTAGGCATCATTTGAAAAAATATTATAACATCATTGTACCATGGAACATAAGCATATGCTAGAACACTTTTCATGACTTAAAACACACATACACATATTCAAAGATAAGATAGGCTCACATTCATGCATGAGAGAAAATAGAGAGAGCTACCTTTGCCACACAAGCACGCTTTTTCTCTTGGAATTTTGCTCCGTTCCTCGGCCTCACACACACAATGGTGTGGGATTTGTTTCTCTTGGCCTAACACAATAGGTGGAAGCCAATTAGGTTCATGAAATCATTTCTAAAGCCATACATCTTCCTTAAATACTAACTTGGTCTAATAATCGTTTTATGGTTCCAAAATACACCTAATGAAGCAACATCTCTCATTTGATTTCTAGGCTCCATTCTTTCCTTTCATTTATGATTCTTGACTCCTTTTAAACCTCTTGGAGTCATCATACAATTAAAATAGAGAGCCTAACTAGGTGTTGCTTCTTTAGGCCATAATATAAACCTACATCACCAACTCATTCCTTAGGCTTCCTAAATTTTTCCCAAGGATTTCTCTCATCTTCACTCATCATATGTCACTCAAAAATGGGCTTGGAAAAATTTAAAACTATCCCTAGGTGCCTCAACTACTCTAGGGCGAAGCTATGCTTATTTTTGGCACCCATAAAGCTTGCTTTGTTTTCTTGGTAGAAGATGCATATAGGGAGCCTTCTAGGGATCCTAGAAGCTCATCCAAACACTCATTTAGACCTAAGAATTATGGTATCAAATCAGATTTTACAAGGGACACTTAAAACCCTAACTTTGATATCTTGATTTTTCATGGTTATTTGTTAATTCTCTTTGCATATTCTTATTCTCCATGCCCCCTTCCCTAAGGTTCACCCTTGATTTTGCCCAAATTCCATGTCTTCTTGAAGCTACGTATATGGGATGAACCAAGGAGAATAAGGGGACAAGAGGTGGCTATCATAGCATGGAGATTTACTTTGTTTCCTTGTCTTTTCTTGCTTGATTCTCACTTTCCTTGGCCTCTTCTCTTCAAATTCGAATTTTCCCCTCTGTTCTACCCTTAAAATAGATCCAAGAACTTCAATAAAACCATAGGAAAGAAGAGGAAATGGAGAAGAAGTTTGCTAAAGAAAAAGCATGGAAAAAGCCAAGAAAATCCATACCTCTTCTTTGTTTTTCTCCTTCCTTTCTCCTCCTTCTTGTGCACCTCACCTTTAAGGTTCTTTCTCTGATTTAGGGTAGAAAAAAATGTGGTTAAATGAAGGAAGAGGTGGGGCGCCTCATATATATAGGTAGGTTTAAGAAACACTTTTCAAAAATTCTAATTTTGCCATTTCATCTTGGCATTTTCGTTCCCAGTTCTTTTTAGCTCCTTTTTTAGAACTATTTTTTTCATTATAAAATTTAGGTTCTCAATTTAATAAAATGCCTTTGGAATCATTTAAATAGGAGCTAAAACCTTCCCGAATAAATCCATCAAAGTTCGGGTCAACTAACGTTAGAAAATATCCACTGAAGGGGTTTTAATTGTCCCGAGGTTTCTTATAGTTTTTAGAGCCTCTGAGAATCTCAAAGAACTCAAAACTTTCATTTAAAAATCCCTCCCATAAGAATTCTAAAATTTACTCAAAATTACAAAAATGGCATTACGTTTCGTTAACCTTTCGTTCAAATTCGTTTCCTCATTCTAGCTCTTTTTTTCTTTTTCATCTGAACCTGTGATTCTCATTTTTAGAAGTCTAGAATGTTACTTAAATTTTTTAGAATCTTAACTAATTCATTTCGGGGGACTTGCTTTTGTATTCGATGACTTTCGTACGTTTACAAAGAAATCGTACATTACATTTCTCGCATTTTCTCTCGTTTTTAAAGAATTGGATATTATAGTTTTAACTGTCTGGGGCTTCCTATGATTTTCAGAGCCTTTGAGAACCCTAGAGAACTTAAATTTTTCATTTAAAAAGCCCTTCTGTGAGTATTCTAAAAAATACCCAAAATTACGAAAATGTCATTACGTTACGTAGCTATTTCATTAAATTCTGTCTGGTTATTCTACCTTCTATTTTAGAGCACCTCTAGCCTTTTAATTTCATTACTTAGAGTCTAGATCATTATTCTAATTTTTTTGGACCTTAACTAATTTATTTCAGAGGACTTACTTTTGATAAGTATTAGTTTCTATCGTTTTTAGGAAAACCAGACATTGCAAATGATCCATGGCTTTAGGGGCCTTTTGAACTTACCAATATTATTTTCCATCCATAAGATATTCATTCAATTTATAAACATCCCAATTCATCTCATATGCCATGGATTTGGAACCAAAATTCAAGAACAAGCAAAATTGCTCTCAGGTTGTTATTACAAGTTTCTGATATAAACTTTGAAAATTCATAACTAATCTAAAATAATTAAAATCATTGATATGATAGCTTTATAAAAATCCCTAGATGTTAAATAATGGATAAAAATAGTCCCAAACCAAAACAAAAGCATTTAGCCCACGAAAAGTAATAGAATAGTAGCTCAGGCATTTCTCGGATAGCTCCAAGACCTGTAAATTAAAAATTTTAGTTCTCCCTTTACAGAGCTCTAAATATGGTGATCTCAATGGCTATGGAAAGCTTATGATGTCTAGTTTATGCTTGTAAAGTTTTATAAGAATTGGAATTCATTTGGCTTATGTGTTATAGAGAAGCAAACTAATCATATGAATAGTGCATATACCAATTATGTATAATTTAGCCAACTTTGAAAAATCATAATAAATTTTTCTAGAGCTCCAAATTGAGTTTTCTTTCACTTTATGAAAACCTCTAGATGAGACCTAATTTTTGCCCAAATTTCATGTAAAAACTCATCCATTTGGTTAAACTTTGGTTCATCTCACAAGTTAGTCAATTTTAAAGTCCATAATGAGGTACTAAGGCACCAAATGCTCTTCTCATTTTTCCACAACCACTTATGCAAGTCTAAAAGCATAATTACAACATATAAAAGCATTTCAAATGATTCAAATCATCATGGAACTCATTCTCACCATGCCACTTGCATTCATACACATGGACATAAAGGCTCATGGGTGGCACAAACTTATTCATTCATTCATTTGGCTTCCACATTGATACATACATCATATTTACATACATTTGGACTTGTTCAAAGGTTGTTGGCCTCCATTTCTTTGTCCATTTGGTTCACCTAGACATAGTTAAACATATGTAGGGGAAGAGTGAGATTCAAAGAATCTCATTAGCTTCTTACCCTTTAAAACATACACTATAGATGCAATTTCATGTCAAAGAATACATGCATGGCATTTTGGGTATACACTATGGATGTAATTTCATGTCAAATAATGCATGCATGGCATTTTGGCTATTAGTAAACATACATAAAGTATTTTCCATATCATAGAAACTTATACATACCATACATAAGCTCTCAAGGGTATTACTCTAACCTCACCCATTTTCAAGGGACTTTTGACTTAGTCTCACTCTTCTTGAGACTTTTGGCTTTGTCTTACTCAATCCTGAGGACTTTTGGATTATCCTCACCCATGCTAAGGGATTGTTGGCCTAACCATGCCCATTCAAGCCTCTTTGCTTACATAAACACTTTTCAAGAAACACAATGGTACCATAGCAAGTAAGCAATAGCTAAAAATATATCTCATGGCACAAATATATACACAAGCACTCAAAGACAAGAGAACATCCAAGTAATGCATGAGAGAAAGGTTAGAGAGCTACCTTGAAGCAAGCATCACACACTTTTTTCTTTAATTCTTCTTCCCCCTTTTCGCCCAAGCACTTGGAGCTAGGTGGTACTTAATCCTCTTGGCCTAAACACATCAAATGAGACATATTTCAATCCTTGGAATAAGCTCTAGCTTAATACAAACTCTATAAAGGGCTACTTTCTCATATGACTACATAATGGCTCCATATAAGACACAATGAAGCAACTATTGGAATTCATGATCTTGGCTCCATTTTCTCCTTCAATCAAAGTCTCTTGGCTCTATTTAGACTCCTTGGAGCCATCACAATTTCATTTCAAGGAGCCTAGATATAAGTTGCTTCCTTATGTCTTAAAATGGAACTTATACCTCCATCTCACAACCTAAGCTTTCTAAATTTATTCCAAGGTTTCCTTTGATGTTCATCTATCATATTTAGTCCTTTTCTAGCCTTAGAAAAATTTAAAACACTCCCTAGGTGCATGGTTCATGTTTGGCCTAGACACACTCAAGCTTGTGCACCTATGGAGTTTTGCTTGCTTTTCTTGAAGGATGGTCACTTGTAAGACTTCCTAGGTGTCTTGAGAACTCATTCATACTCTTACATAAGTTAAATTATCCCCAAAGAGCTTCAAGAATGGCTAGGTGCAATTAAATCCCTAGCTTCCATATCTTGAATCCTAAAGCCTTTTAATTGATTCCACTTGCATATTCTTGTTCCTCTTACTTCTAAACCTCTAATTCAACCATGTTTTAATCATAAATATATTCCTTTTAACATGCTTCTAGGATGGCTGAACCAACAAGGGAGAAAAGCATAAGGAAAGAGCATACATTTTAGTTAGTGTCTTACCTAGTTTGATTTCTTATTCCATGGAGAAATTTATGACATCAAGAGTTTTCTCAAATACTCCCCTTCCTCCAAGAGACTAACCATGAACATGCTCCTTTCAACAAGATAAAAACATCATTGGAAAAGGCTTAGAAAAGGGAAGAAAATTTGTGAAGACAAGACCATGAAATTTTATAAATTTCCATACCTATTTTGCCTTCTTTCTCCTTCTCTCCTCCCCCTTTTGGATGCCATTCCAGATCCATTTGGATCTACTTCAGGTCGTGGAGAATGAAGGTGAAGTGGTTGGATGTGATTTATGAATCAAAAAGGTAAAGTTATCCACTTTTTCAACTTTTCATTTTAGTCCTTAAATCATGGTTTGTTTGTTTGGCCTCATTTGAACTCCTTTTTGAGAACCATATTTTCCATCATAATATTTAGGTCCTCTAACTTATAAATTGCCTTTGGTTTCACCCAAATTGGATTAAAAACTATTCTAAATTGTTTAGTCAAAGTTTCGATTAACTAACAACATAAATCACTCACTATAGAGGTTTCAACTATTCTAGGGGTTTTCATGATTTTTAGGGCTTTTGAGAACCTTGAAAAACTTAAAATTTTTATTTAAAAAGCCTTCTTATGAGTTTTCTAAAAATTTTAAAAATTACAAAAGTGCCCCAATTTATTTCTGCCAATTTTCTTAGCTTTTCTAGCTCAAGTTCTGGGTAATTTAAGCTTCAAATCCTCATTATTAGGGGTCTAAATTATTACTCTAATTTCATTTGACTGCTATCCCCTTGATTTAGGAGACTTCCTTTAGAACCTGCACCTTTCTGGCCCTTTTTTAGAAAAACTCGATATTACACATATAGAGACAAGTTAGACATGTCTACTTGTCTTTTTTGCATTTCATCTACTTGAGTTAAACAAACTTAAGGAATCAATGGAAGAGAAGCCAATACCATAAAAACCATCTTCCATCCAACAAAGTGCAAGATAGTAAACTATCAGTCTAAAGCCAATCTCAAATAAGGAAACCACCCAAGCCCAAAACCAGATATTTGGGAGCGATTTTGAAAATTAAAAAATAGTCAGCCAAACAAAAAATCATTTAAGAAAGAACCTTGGCACTAATAGATACTATGAATTTACAATTGAATTTTGGAATGACATATTTACCATATAAATTAAAGGAAATTGCAATACTTAGTACCCCAAAATTTACGCATTAAAATAGAATTCTAATACCCAAAGGCTAGCACTAAACGTTATCTCAACTTAACAAAGGAGAGGAAAAATTTAAAAAAGAAATTAATAAAGTCATTTGACTCTCTCTTTCTCTCACCCTCCCTTCATTCTTCATTCTTTATAACTATATTATCTTCGTTTTTTAGAGAGAAAAGATAGCTTTTCTTTTACTTTAATTAAACCTAAGATGCTAATTGTTAAACATTTAATCTTTCTTGATTGATCTAACCTTTTAATTACTGCTAGTTATGCATTAAAAGCCACACTTGGATGTCTAATTTTCACACTATTGAACAATCAAGAGAGGGATTAAGGCATAAGGGAAAAGCAAAAGAAATGGCTACCATATTCTAATAAAAGTGGTTGTGAGATCTCTCATAAGTACTTCTATTTATACACAATCTTCAACCAATGGAATCTTATCATCATCATCAAGCTGTGAGAGATCTACATTGGAAAGATTAATTGTTGGCACAAGTTTTTAATATTAGGAAAATTTTGAACTTGTCAAAGAAATACCAATTAAGAAAGGAATAATTTAATATCTAGTTTTTCAAAAGCTAAACTGAAACCTATATCTTAATAAAAGAGGACCCTAAAGCAAAATAAATTAAGGCTAACTAAGGGTAGAATACTAATTAGAGCATCTAAAAATAAGACTAAGAAACTAAAAATGGCTCAAAATCGAAGCCAAAATAGCTCAACAGAATAAACCAAAATTATAATGGCAAAATTGTAATTTTAGACAAAATTTTAGAAACTTAAAGGAGGAAGTTTTAAATGGAAAAATAAAACTCACTAGGGTTTTCAGAGACCTAAAAAATCATAGGAACCATCAGAATTGTTAAAACTCTTTTGGTGTGCGATTTAGGTTATTAGTTGACTTAAAATTTAACTGGATCATTTCAAATTGTTCTAAAAATAATAAAATTTGAAAAAAAAATTTAATAAACTAGAGGACCTAAATTTTATAATGGAAACGACAGTTCTTAAAAAGGATTTAAAACGAGTTCAAACAGAGGAATTAAAATTGTGGGATATAACATGAATTTTTGTAATTATCTTAAAACATTGTATTTCCTTTCATATAGGTTCAGCCATGCCTCCCAACCCTCAAAACTAACTTTCCTTTACTCTGAACGAGAATTGAAAGGCATGGGGAAGAACCAAGGAAGGAGGAAGGAAGAAGCTTCACCTAGGTAAGTTTATACAAATTCTGCTTATGATACTAGTATAAACCTTTTTCTACTCCTTCTCCTCTTTCTTTCTATGGTTTTAGTTTTGTAAAAGATGAAGTTTTATGGCTAAACCCATGGAGGAAGAAGCTTTTTAAAGGGTACCAAATGCACCATAATAATCTCCATTTAGAACACTTTTAAATGGTATATAACATGGCATGGAAGACATGCTTCTCCTTTGGAATTCTTCTTCCTTTATATCCAGCCAAGATAAGGAGCACTAAAAGAGAATTTAATTTTGACCAAAACATGATGTGAATAGAGGTTTAGGAGTGTGGAGATTAAGATGGAACTAAAAGAATTAATTAAAAAGCTATAAGATGCAAGATAGTGTAATTAGGATTTTGATTGCACCTTAGGAAGTTTGGAATCCTTGAAGGGTACTTCAAGTCATCTAATATCATAATTAAACTAGAAAGACACCAAGGAATCTCTATAAGTACCAAATTCCCCAAAAGAAATGGCAAAACTCCCTTGGCCCTCATTATGGACATAGGTTTGACCAAGGTGTGGTCTTGATACCTAAGGGGTTGTTTTGATGATTCTAAAGTTATAAGTGGTCTAGATATGAATTATAAGTACTAAAAAAACTATTGGTTTGAAATTAGAAGCCTTATTTTGAAAGGTGAAATTTTAGGATTCAATTATGCCTAAAGAAGCAACTTAGTGTTAAGCTCCTTAAATCAAGCTTATGATAGCTCCAATAAGTTCTAATAAAGCCATATAACTTATGTTAATTGAAGTTTTGGAGCGAAGAAGTTAATTTGTAAGAGTTACTTCATAATGCCATTCCAGTGAGCCATATGTGTGTCTAAAGTCCTAATTGACCTATATAAAGCTAGTATGAGTATATGTAGGGTTCTATTGTTAATTTTTTGCTTCATTTAATGTGGCTTGACCAAGTAAGTGAATTTCCATTCAAGTGTGAGTGTAGGGCCATGGAACAAAAAAGAGAAGCCCAGGGGAATCCATTGAATCCTTTGTGTCAAGATAGCTTTTCCTTCATTCTTGTGTATGTATGCTTAGTTTGCTTGAGTGTCTTAGATTGTTTGTATGTATTAGTTGCAAATTATGTATATTATTGATTGTTTGATAATCATATGCAATTGTATTACAATTGGTTGCATTTGGAATTAGTTTGGCTCTTGATGGGTGAGGTTATGTTAAAATCCCCTTGAAATGGGTGAGATGAGGACAACAATCTTTAAATGTGGGTGAGGCTAAGCCAAAAATCTCAATTATGAGTGAGGCTAAGTCAAAGTTCCCTAAAAAAGGGTGAGGCCAAACCAAAAGTCCCTAATTATTGGATGAGACTAGACTAAAAGTCCCTAGAACATGAGATTGCTCTTGATGAAGCCTTAAGATCCCTAATGCATGAATATGAATGATATATGGTCATATAACATGCATGCTTGCAATATTTGAACTTGAATGATCCATATATGTATACTTGAATGTTGAGTTAGCTAATAGGATTCTTTGAATCTCATTCTTCTCCTATTTCTACTAACCATGGTTAGGTGGTTCTTAAAGGAACAAGAATGATAATCAAAAGACCTAAGAAGAGCTACTTTAATAATAGAATTTGTTTTAAGGCATATTCTTGAATTTATGAAAATATATTTGTGTATTTTGATGTATGATAATGCAAACATGTTTAAAAGTACTAGATTATGATGTAGAAACAAATTATGGGTGGTAACATGTAATACTACGGAAATTGGTACCTTGAGTTCTTAAATATGCATATGTAACTTTAGATATGTAAAGGTGATTTTGAGTTGTATGGCAATTATGACATGTTGAACTAGCCATATATGATGTATTTGTCATTTGAAACTTGTGCAAAAGAAGAAATGATATTTTAGAACTCAATTGATACAAATTAGAACCCAAAATTTGGTTCATTTAAGCAAAAAAATGTTCCTCCACCATTGATATACCAAATGAATAAAGTCTTAGGCTAAAATTTGGCAGACAATTAGAGGACATTGAGAGCTTTTCATAAACCCAAATAACACAATTTTTAGAGCTCTATAAAATATCTTATAAATTTTTGAAGTTGGCTATTTTATACAAAAAATCTAGATATTATTCATATAGTGTAGATTCAGATTTTGTGGTTTTTGAGGGATCAAATTGACTCATTTTGACCTAAAATTTTTATAGCATATAGCTCTCATTATAAGCTTTCCATAACAACTAAGTTTGTATAAATTGAAATTGTGTAACTAAAGTTATAATTTTTCAAAATTTGGCCCTTATTATGTGTTAAAATGGTCAAGATATTCATATGGCCAAACCTATGAAATTTATACATTTCTTTGGGATATTTTAAGCCTAACAAATTGATATAGTACAAAATTGAAGAAAGAAATTACCAAAATCCTTGTTATGTAAAAATTATGGGTGGTAACATGTAATACTATGGAAATTGGTACCTTAAGTTCTTAAATACACATATGTAATTTTGGATATGGAAATGTGATTTTGAGTTGTATGGCAATTATGACATGTTGAACTAGTCATACATGATGCATTTGTCATTTGAAACTTGCTCAAAAGAAGAAATGGCATTTAGAGCTCAATTGGTACTAATTAGAACCTAAAATTTGGTCCATTTAAGTGATAAAATGTTTTTCTACCATTGATAGACCAAATGTACGAGCCTTAAATTGAAATTTGGCAAGAAATTAGAGGACATTGAGAGCTTTTCACAAACCCAAAGAACAAAATTTTTGGAACTCTATAAAATATCTTATAAACTTTTGAAGCTGGCTATTTTATGCAAAAAAATCTAGATATTGTTCATATAGTGTAGATTTAGATTTTGTAATTTTTAAGAGACCAAATAGACTCATTTTGACTTGAAATTTTTACAGCATATAGCTCTCATTATAAACCTTTTGTAACCACTAAGTTTGCATAAATCAAAGTTGTGTAGTTCAAGTTATAATTTTTCAAAATTTGGCCCCTATTATGTGTTAAAATGGTCAAGATGTGCATATAGCCAAACCCATGAAATTTATACATTTCTTTATGATATTTTAAGCCTAACAAATTGGTTTAGTACAAAATTTAAGAAAGAAATGACAAAATCCTTGTTATGTAAAAATTATGTCATTGATGCTTTTAATAATGGAAATTCTACTACCAAAAGTGTGAATATAACTATTCATTGTTAAAAGAGAAATATAGTGTAACACCATATCTATATAGCTCTCAACTCATGGCATAATTGGCATATAATAGTTATTTGCATGAAAATAACACTTTTAGCATTGGTTATTTGCGTAATTGAAAGCTCATTTAATTCATTCTTGGCTTTAGGAACCATGTGGACATACCAATTCTATTATCCATGCATAACATATCCATTCATATAATAAACACCACAATTTAATGCACAAAGCTCAGATTTTGGACTATACTTCACAATATCAGAATTTTGCTCTCAGGTCGAAGGGCTAGTTTTCTAATATAAAATTTAGAAATTCATAACTAATTCTAAAAAAATCAAAATCATGCATGCTATAGCTTTTAGGAAAGCTCTAGATGTTAACTAACTACTAAAAATAATTCTAGACCAAGAAAATTGCATTAAGCTCATGAAACTCATTGGAATAGTACTCTAGGTCATGCTCTCAGACTGATGTAGACCCTAATATTCAAAAATTCATCACTATCTCTATACTGATCCAAATTGAGTGCTCTTGCTGGCTATGGAAAAATTATGATGTCTAGTTTATTATTATAAAATTTCATGAGCATCGGACTTCATTTGGCTTACAAGTGATATAGGAATGCAAATTGACCATATGAACAGTATCCTTAATGGTTCTGCATAATTTGGACAAATTTGAAAAATCATAATAAATTCTTTAGAACTACAAATTAAGTACTTTTTAGCTCTATGAAACAATCTAGATGAGACCTATTTTCTTTCCACATTTTATGCAAAAAATCATCCATTTGATCATACTTTAGTTTAGCTCAAGAAAATGGTCAATTTGAAGTCCATGAAGGGATAAAAAGGCACCAAATGGCTTTCTCATTATTTCGCAACCACTTATGCACATCCAATAGCATACTTACAGCATATAGAAGCATGCCAATTGGTTCACATCATCATGAAACTCATTCTCACCTTTTCGCTTGAATTCATACATATAAATATCAAGGCACAGGGATGGCTAAAACTCACATATGCATACATGTGGTTCCAAAATGGATTCATATATCATATTTACATACTCTTACATATGCTCAATAATTTACATGTCATAAATATCATTGAGTTATAAACTTTGACATCAAAATGCCTAATTTTACTATTCTATTATCAAGAGTCCATGGTTCAAGATGTTTGGCCTCTACTCCTTGGTTCATTTGGCTCACTTAGACATGGTTAGACATATGTGGGAGAAGAGTGAGATTCAAAGAATCCCAATAGCTCTTTACCCTTTCAAATATACATATATGATGCATTTACATGTCAAAGAATGCATGCGTGCCATAAACATTTCTCATAAACATATATAAATCAATTTCCTTATCATGTGAACTCATACATATTAAGCATAAGCTTTAAGGGATGTTGGTTTTGCCTTGCCCAATTTCCTTGAGACTTTTAGATTTACCTCACCCACTTTAAAGAACTTTTGACTTAACCTCACTTCTTCTTGAGAATTTTGGCTTTGTCTCACCTATTCTTAGGGACTTTTGGCTCATCTTCACCCATTCTAAGGGACTTTTGGCATAACCACATCCATTCAAGCCACTTTGCACTCAAAATTGCATTTTAAGAAGCATAACAGTACCATACATGTAATCAATAGCTAGAAACATATCTCATAGTTCAAACATACACACAAGTGTCTAATGACAAGTAAACATCTAAGGAATGCATGTAAGAAAGGTTAGAGAGCTACCTTAAAGTAAGAACACAACTTTTCCCTTTGGTTACTCCTTCCCCTTTTCGGCCACACACATGCAACTAGGTGAGACTTGATTCACTTAGCCTAAATACATTAAATGAGGCACAATTCAATCATTAGAATAAGTTCTAGCTTTATGCAAACTCTATACAAGCTTACTTTGTTCTAAGACACCATTATGGTTCCATACAAGACATAATGAAGCAACCCTTAGGATTCATGATCTTGGCTTTAATTTCTCATTCATTTTAGGTCTCTTACTCCATTTAGACTCCTTAAAGTCATCACAATTTCAATTTAAGGAGTCTAGACTCAAGTTGCTTCTTTATGTCTTAAAAAGAAACCTAAACCTCTTTCTCATAAGCCATGATTTCTAAATTCATACCAATACTTCCTTTGATGTTTATTAATCATATTTAGTCCATTTCTAGGCTTATAAATAATTAAAACTCTCCCTAGGTGCTTTATCTTCTCTAAGTCGAGACACCACCACCAACGAGAGCCCATGGACTTTGCTTGCTTTTGTTTAGGGATTTGGCATTTGTGAAGCTTCTTAGATGTCTTGAGAACTCATAGATACTCTTACACATCCTAAATTACCATTAAAAGGTCTCATTTGCCAAGGTGCAACAAAATCCCTAATTGCCATAAGTTAATTTCTAATGCTTCTTGTGACAACCCTCCCTTCTAATCATTGTAATTATAGTTAAATATACGATTAATAATTAGATATCAAGGTTGAGTGGTTACAATTTATCACATTGTGAAAATATGGGGAAAATTTGAACCTTGATGTTAGGGTCATCACCATACCACCTCAATAAAACAAAATTTGCATAAAAGAAATCCTACTACCATAAAGGGTTTATGATTCAACCGTCCATCAGTTTCAATACCCAATAACCTCCCACAAGTGTTCATATATCATCTCTTACCATTACCGTCGAAGAAATTGGGATTTCTAGGCTAAAAGGAGTAGGTTGGGGACTTGCGCCGTGGCCTATACCTTCTCCGCCACGGCTAAGTTGCTCTCTGGAATCACTAGACAAATTTCACAAATCTCGCCGCGGCGAGTTGGACCTTCACCGCGGCCAACCTATGTGGCGTCACGGCGGAAACGCCTCCTGGAACTACTGTTCTCAACTCCCACGATTCTCGCCTCGGCGCAATATATTTGCGCCGAGGTGAGTTTTGCTACTGTCCAACTCTTAATTAATTTCCTCAACCCGCACTGCGGCAGGACATAATGCGCCGTGGCGAGTTTTGGTTTTGTTACCCTCCTAGGCGATTTTTTTCACTTTGCACCGCAGCGAGATTTATCAGGCCGCGGCACTCCTCGCCACTGTCTCTCGTTGGGCCAATTTTCTTCCCTTGTGCCACAGCAGGATTGGTTATGCCGCGGTGCCCTTCGACTCTGTCTCTCATTTGGCCGCGGCGAAGCCTTCTTAACAGCAGCGAGGCTCCCTCCTGTAACTACATTACCCAAATTTCACCCCCTACACTCCAAATCTCATCTTAAAAACACTCCAGGTCCATCTTCCCTTATTTTATGTGATTCTAATGGTGTTTATCTACCCTATTTACCCATCAATCCATCCATTACCATTGCAAAACTTAAATACTACTTCCTACTTGCCCAACTAGCTCATATCAGCAAATTCATAAATATATGACAGTAAGAACACATGCATCAGCAGCAATTAACATCCCATGCACATTCCATAAAGATTCCATTCAAGAATAGCTTATGTCCACATCCAAGGCATCATATGACTACAATTCCCATATGGTAATCCATATCACAATTTCAATAAAACCATATATATGGTACTATAAGTTCATACATTAATATTCAACTATAATGAGACTTAAATCCTTAACGGTTACATTTCGATCAAACAAAATATAAACGCCTACACTTGGCACATGAATACATGATGATGCTATGTAAACTAATAACAAAATTGCATCTCTACTAAATAAGCCAGCCTAAGTGTAGCCTTCTCCCATATGTTGGAGCTCATGGATTTTCATCTACTTGCTTCCCTTTATCCTTACTCGAAGAACCTTCACTTGAAATGTTAATCTCATGAAACGGGGTGAGATATAAATCTTAGAAACCAAGGCAATTCCATCATATATCCAGTTTAATTATCATATATGCATGAATCAAAATCAACATCAGAATCATATCTATCATATCAGTAAATGAAACAATTAATCTATCATGATTACTATTCCATACTAGCAATCATATTATCACATGTTAAAGGCCATTAACACCGAGAAAAGCCCGTCCACGGCACCTACTCCCTATTGAGCACAATCGGGGCTCTGTGCATCTGGGTTTGATCATAACTCGGTGCTCAATTGAAGCACATGCACGAGTGGCAGCCGCACCACAGCTCCACCCTGGACTCACAAGGTCCAATCACAATTCAACAGATAGCCAACCAATTCATTCAACATTTCAAATCATTCATATACAGCAACATATGAAATTAAATCAAATATATACATGGAATTGATACAAACTCGGTTACCTCACTTATAGACAAATTTGCAACAGCCATCACAAATCCCAAATTCGGATTAGAGTGTCCTTCACCAGAAAACTCAATATTCCACCTAAAATCCTAAGCAAATTTGTACGGAATTAATACCCATTTTATAAATCAGCTATGGGGGTTTCAAATTAACAAATGAAGCATCAAAATGGAGGGTTTAAACTCACCTAAGGTCAGCCCTAACCTCAACCTACGAATTTCACCAAGAAAATCCCCAAATTCCCATATTTCAGATTTTGGGTAGGGTGAAAATACTCTAAATGAAAAATTAATCAGACCAAATTAAAGAGAAAGATGAGGGGATTAAGTTGTATAACTATTACCTTGGCTGAATCTTGCTTTAAATGTGAGAAAATACAGAATTCTTGCCCCCAACCCTAGCCTCCTTCTGAACCTCCGAATTTTGCTTCTTAAGTTTCAGCAAATGAGAAAGTGGCTGAAGCATTAGGGTTTAAGTTGGGTTTTAGTTGGGTCAAATATGGGTCATGAGTTGCTCCAAGATTCAACTTCATTTGGGCTTCATATTTTAGCTTGTTGGGCTAGTTTTAAAGTATTGGGCTGCAAAATTTTACTGGGCCAGTTTTTTTTTTTGCATTGGGTTGCTGAAGTTTAATTAGATTTGGGCTAAGTTTGAAGAGCTCAAGAATGTGAGTTTGCATAAGGGTTATTGGGCTAATTATAAGAGCCTATATAAGGTAGGTATTGGGCCTCCATCACATTGGATCAAGTTGGGTCTGCACCTAGCTTATTGCGCCTCCATTAGCCTCTTATCATGGCCTCCTATATTAATTTGGGCCTATATGAAATTTCTCTCCCAATTAAATCTCAAACCCATATTAATAAATTTACCTTTCTAAAATCTCCATTTACTTAACTTGCCTAATTATCCCATATTAATTATTCCTAATTAATCTAATCCGTGATCAACACCTTAATTAATTATGGGGTGTTACACTTCTTATTTAATTCTAACTGCATATTTTTAATTGCCACACTCTAGAACCCTTACTTCTACCTTAGTTTTGGTTAGAATTTATCTCCTTCTACATAGCCTAGAGTTAGCTGAAACTCACCATGAGAAAAGGAGCAAGAAGAAGTAACAACATCCTTGGATATTTACCTTGTTTGCAAGCTCTTCTTAAGACCTTTCTAATGTTTCCAATCTCTCTTGCAAACTCTCCCTTCTTCTTGTTGAACCAACCATAAAATAGTCCCAATTCAATTACCAAAACTATAAGAAAAGATAGAAGAAAGAGGAGAACAATATTAGTAAAGTAAGAAGCATGAGAAAGCATTGATTTCTTACTCTTTTTGCTAGGCTTTTCTTCTTCTCTTGCTCTCTTTCTTATGCGCCTCTCTTGGCTGGTCTCTCCTCAGGTTTAGGATAGAACTAAAATTAGTTAGGAATGAGGAGAGAGTGGGACATGTCTTATGTAACACCATATTTATAGAACTCATCTTATATAAATTCTAGGCTTCCTTCCATGAACAACACAAGAGGAAAAAGGAAAACCAATAAAAATAATCAATTTAATGATGTTATGTCATGGATAAATTTTTTATTCGGTGTTCCATGGGCCATATGGACTTATCCATTTCATTCTCATATTTAAATACACAATTAAAACTCATAACAAGCTCAAGAAGTGGCCTAGAACTCGTGCAAATGGAAGGTACACATGAAAATATAGTGTGCAGCCTCAGGTTGGAATTCTAAAATTCTGATGTGAATTTTGAAAAATCATAACTAATTCTAGAAAAATCAAAATCATGCACACTATACCATTCTAGAAAGCTACATATATCTACTTTATGAAAAAAATAAATCCAGACCAAACAGAGGCTGCTAGCCACCAAAAATTGATGGAACAATAATAAAGGTCTCCTGTCACTACTAATACTATCCTCTAACTTCAAAAATTCATATCTCCTTGCTCATATATCCAATTGGGGTGATCTTAGTGGACATGAAAAAATTATAATGTCTAGTTTATTCCTATAAAATTTGTATGAGTATTGGACACCATTTGCCCTTGAATGATAGAACCTAAGCAACTGACCAAATGAACAGTTTCTGCATCAGAATAGCAAAAAAATGTTAGTTTTGAAAAATCATAATTAATTCCACAGAGCTCCAAATAATCTGTTCTTTGTCTTCCAAAAAAGTTCTAGATGAGATCTATATTCATGCCAAATTTCATAGGCAAAATCATCATTTGGTCAGATTTTGACATTAGGTTGTATAATGGTCATTTTTATGTCTTGTAAGTGGTCCAATTTGGGTTCTAAGGCAGCCATGGCCACTTGAGCATGTGGGAAAGCACCAAAATGGTCTACTAAACTTGCCTCAAAGGTGCACTACCTAGATTTCTCAAACTCACTCATCCACCCCAAGTTATACACAAGAGCATACATGTCAAGGCTTGCCATCCAATGCCCAGAATGCACTATATCATACATATGACATTAAATCTCATACATGCATGATACATTTACATATTTACATGTGTTTATAAGGTCATACAACATATATGATAAGAGATTACATCATGTGCCACACATATGACTATAAATTTGCTTTTTTACGCACTTGATTGTCACACTTTCTCCTTCTAGGTTGGTGGCTCTCACTTTTTAGCTCCCTTGGTCCACCTAGATATGTTAAACATATGGGGAGAAAGGAATGAGATTTTAGGAATCACAATAGCTCTTCTCCCTTTCAATCACACATAAAGAATGAAATTTATGTCTAAAAGTGCATGTATGGCTATTATGGAACATGTGATCATTTAAGAAGCATTCTTAGCATTTTAAAAAATCATACATAACATACATAGGCTTGCCAAATAAGTGGATTAGCCTCACCGATTCTCTTCAAGGATTTTGGACATGTTTCACCTTTTTTCTTAGAGGCCTTGAACTAAGTCTTACTCTTGGGAGACTCTAAACTTTGTTTCAACCATTCTTAAGGGTTCTTGGCTCATCCTTACTATGGTTAGAGGGTTCTTGGCTTTATCACACTTAAGCAAACCAAAGCAAAGTCACAAGACATCATTTGAAGATATAATACAACATCATAGTACCATGGCATTTAGATACATGCTAAAACATTTTCTCATGGCTTAAAACATACATACACACATTCAAAGACAAGATAACATCCACTAATGCATGAGAGAAAGAAGAGAGAGCTACCTTTATTACAAATGCAAACTTTTCCTCTTGAATTGGACTTCTCTTCCTCGGCCACACACACGCAATAAGGTGGAGCTTGTTTCTCTTGGCCTAGACTCATCATATGGAAGCCAATTATACCTTTGAACTAATTTCTAGAGCTACACATTCATTAGAAAAACTAGGTAGTTCATAGGGCTCATTTATGGTTCCATAATGCACTTAATGAAGTAACCCTATGGAAACATGATCTTTGCTCCATTCTCTTCACTCATTTATGATTCTTGACTCCTTTGAAGCCTCTTGGAGTCATCATGCAATCAAATCAAGGAGCCTAGCTAGGTTTTGCTTCTTTAAGCTATAATATGGAACCTATGATACCATCTCACTATCCATGGCTTCCAAAATTTTTCCAAGGCTTCCTCTCATCCTCTTCTATCATATATGACTCAAAAATAAGCTTGGAACAAATTAAAACTACCCTTTGGTGCTCCAACCTCTCTAGGTCGTGGCTATGGACCAAGGAGACACCAAGTGAGTTTGCTTTATTTTCTTGATGGAAGATGCATATGAGGAGCCTTCTAAGGATCTCAAGAGCTCATCCAAATACTCATTTGAGCCTAGTAATTATTGTATCAAATGAGATTTTTGGTGGAACACTTGAAACCCTAACTTTGCTATCTTGAAATCTAATGGCTATTTGATTATTTCCTTTACATATTCTTGTTCTCCTCCCTCATTTTGCTAAGATTCACCCTTGGTTTAGCTAGAAATCTAACCCCTCTTGGCTGGTCTCACAAAGGGTTAAACATGCACCATAGAAGGAACAAGGAGAATCAAGTGTAGGAATGACAAAATACCTTGTTTTCTTACTTTTTCTTGCTTGTTCTTCACTTAGTTGGCTTCCTTTCCTCAGGCACAAAATTTCTCTCTCTGTTCTACCCTCAAAACAGAACCAAACTCCTCATTAAAACCATGGAAAGGAAGCTTGCAAGGAGAGGAATAAGTTTGGAAGAAGAAGGTGCATGAAAATCCATGAAATTCCTTACCTTTTTCTTGCTTTTTCTCCTTCTTTCTTCTCCTCCTTGGTGTGCCTAAGAGAGCTAGTCTTTCTCTAGTTTTTGGGAAAAATAAGTCATGCAACTAATGAGGAGAAGAAACATGAAACTTAAAGAGCATTAAAGAAGCTTCCGCTTTCTTAAAAATTCTAATTTTGCCCTTTCGTCTTGGCATTTTTGTTTTAGTTTCATTTTAGCTCCTTTTTTAGAACTGTATTTTCTATCATAAAATTTAGATTCCTAATTTTATAAAATACCTTTGGAATCACTTAATTTGGAGTTAAAACCTTTTCAAATGAATCGATCAAAGTTTGGGTTCATTGCCATTGGAAAACATCTACCGAAGGGGCTTTAACTGTTTCGGGGCTTTCCATGGTTTTTAGGGTCTCTGAGAATCCTAAAGAACTCAAATTTTTCATTTAAAAAGCCCTCCTATGAGTATTCTAAAAATTGCCTAAAATTACAAAAATACCATTACGTTTCATAATTGTTTTGTTAAATTCTATCTGGCTATTTTAGCCTCTGTTTCAGAGTACCTCTAGCCTTGACTCATCATTATTTTAGGTCTAAAATATTATTCTTATTTTATTGGACCTCAAATCACTCTATATGGGGGACTTCCTTTTGTATTTGGTAAATTTTGTATGTTTACAAAAAAATTATACGTTACGTTTTTCGCATTTTCTCTCGTTTTGAAAGAACTAGATATTACATCTTATCAGAAGCAAAGCTACCAAAACACTTTTTAAAATTTCCATTTGGTCTCCTTTTCTTGGTTCTTTCTATTTGGGCTCATTTTCACTCCTTTTTTAGAATCATATTTTCTATTATAAAATTTAGATCCTTTAATTTATTTTTTGCCTTTGGTTTCAACCAAATTAGATATAAAACCTTCTCAAATGAATCGATCAAAGTTTTAATCAATCGATGTTCTAAAACATAAACCAGAGGAGTTTTAATCACTATAGGAGTTTCTATGGTTTTTAGGGCCTTTGAGAACCCTGGAAAACTTAAGTTTTCCATTTCAAGATCCCTCCTTTAAGTTTTCTAAAAAGTGCCCAAAATTACAAAAATGCTACTAGTTTTCGTCTGATTTTATTTAGCTACTCCGGCTCTGATTTTTGGGCATCTTTAGCCTTGTATCCTCATTTTCAATTTTCTAGATTATTGTCCTAATTTTATTTAGCCTTAATTCATTCTATTTAAAGGACCTCCTTTAGTAATTCCCTTAATTTAGGGCGTTTTAGAATAAACAGGTATTACATATAGCATGAGTTATATGTATCATCTTTAATGGTATGACAAATACCAATATGAAATTACCTTATATAATTAGAGAAAAGCTTCATGCATAATGTAACACCATATATTTCTAGCTTGCTTCCTATCATTTCTAGGTCTCACATTATGAATTGCACAAAAGAGAATGGAAAAATGGCATTAAAATAATGTCTTATTTCCCGTTGCATCGCGTATAAAAATTCCATTTGGTGTCGCACGAACCATATGAGCTCATACATCACATTATCATATTTAATTCCATACATACAACTCATTTGTATCACCAAAGTTGACCCACAACTCGTAGAATTCAAAGGGGAGCATCAAACTCACACCATTATTTTCGGCCAGAATTTCAATTTTTCTGTCACAACTTCGGAAATTCATAACTAAATCCACAAAAATCCAAACCCAACAAAATTTACTATTCTAGAAAGCTCTGAATGTCTACCACATGTAAAAATAATTTCAGCTCATGAATCATTAAAGGGAGAACATTTGACATCCAAAAAGCTACTGAGGTCGTTGCTGTTTGGGCTACTGGTTCAGATTACTGATATGAAGTTTCAAAATTCATAACTAACTTTAGAAAAATTGAAATCATGTATTCTTGGCCATTATGGAAAGATACACATGTATACTTTATGAAAACAATATGTTTAGGCCATGAAACATAACACAGAAAGCATTTGACATGCAAAAAGGGGCAAAGGTTTTGATAGCTACTAGTACTGATGCAAGTGTCTGCTATAAACTTTAAAAATATCCAATTAATTTCAAAAAAATCCAATCTATGAAAATGATACTAATTTGGAAATATATGAATGTTAAATTTATGGTAAAAGTAGACTCAGACCAGAGAAAGCACATTTAGCTACTAAAATTCAATGGAACAGTGACTCAAGTCGTGCTGCGCTACTGTTGCTGTTCCAGAAATTTAAAAATTCATATCTCTTAGCTCAGACTTCCAAATGAGGTGCTTCTAGTTGCTACAAGTCACTGTGAATGTCTAATTTCTACCTACCAAATTTTGTAGCCATTGGATCACTTTTGCCCCTCGGATGACACAATTTCACAACTGACCAAATGAACAGTACTGGTGCAAATCCAAAATTCTAATACCAAATTTGAAAAATCATAGAAAATTCCACAGACCTCTAAATGACCTGATATTTGGTTTTCCAAAAATATCTAGGAAAGATCTACTTGTATGCAAATTTTTAAGTCAAGAAGAGGTCATTTGGTCAGACTTTGCCATAGCTCAAGATAATGGCAATTTTGGTCCCAACAAGAGGCAAATTTGGTTCAAATAAGCCATCCATTGTTCCACACACATTTGAGCAACTTAGAAATCATAAATATAGCATAAATAAGTTCCTCATAAGGTCTGAATCCTCATGCAACTCAAATTCACCATGCCACTTCCATAAATATACATGTAAAAGTGGGCTTCCAAGTGGTCAAAATACACAATTATATTCATTAAACTCTATTCTTGATACATACACTAACTTTACATAGTTTTACACTTGTTCAAAGTGTCATGGCTCAAAAATAACATGTACATATCTACTTTGACATTCTAGATATCATAGTACATCACAAATGGAAAGATTTGCCAAGAGATGGAGATTTAAGCTCCTTGGCTTCCATCCTTTGGATCTTGAACTCCACCTAAATCATATAAGATGAGAGAAAGGAGGGGGTGAGATTCATTGAATCTCAATAGCTCATACACCTATCCAAGCACATTTTCAAGGCATGTAGCATGTCAAAGGTACAAGTATGCAATCAATCAATTCATGAAGCATTCCACTTCCACATTTTTGTGTCAAACTCATGTCAAACATAAGAATGAGCTCTAGGGACTTTTGGTTTGGCCTCACCCCATTTCTAGGACTTTTGGATTGCCTCACTCTTGGTTCTTGGGACTTTTGACTTAACCCACCCATCCAAGGCACTTTTGGCCTTATCTCACCCATGCTATGAGACTTTTGGCATCTCCTCACCCACATTAAGGGACTTTTGGCACTACCTCACCCTTATGAGCCATTTCCACAATTCAAAGACATTCAAGAAAGCATATTGGTACCAAAATACCAACATAGCATCAAGTGGCATGTCTCAAACATATAAACATACACACAAGCACACAATGACACATATGCAACAAGAAAATTCAATAAGAAAAGGTGGAGAGCTACCTTGGTGCAAATTCAAGCTTTACTTTGCTTGTTCCTCCTCCTTTTCAGTTCCATAAACATAAGGAGGTGGGGTTGGATTTCCTTGGCCTATTCACAATAAACAACACTTAATTATACTCTTGGAATAAGTTATGACATCTAACTCACTCTTAAGACTATACTTTGTTCTATTTGTCACAATATGGTTCCATTAAGGACCTAATGAAGTAACTACCATAATTAACATTCTTGGTTCCATTCTCTTGCCATATTTAGACCTCTTGACCTCATTTAAGGTCCTTGAAGCCATCACACACTCACTTTCACAAACCTAGGTCCATGTTGCTTCATAAGGTTACATTATGGAAGCCATTGCCTCATTTCCCAACCTAAGGCTTCTAAATTTTTTCCAAGGATTTCTCCTATCTTTGTTTATCATATAAAGTCCCAAATCAAGCTTGGAACCATTTAAAACATCCCCTAGCTATCTCTAAGGGTCTTGATCGATTTATGCTTCCATTAAAGACCCATTGAGTTTGGGATTTTTCCTTAATTGATGGGGCACTTGGGAGACTCCCTAGGAGTCTTAGAAACTCAAACAAACACTCATATATGATGGGGAAGTCTTGAATTAACCCAGATTTTAAACTATGTTCAAGCACCCTACACTTTTCCAACTTGAGTTTTACTAGTTTTCCATGCATTTCTTTGGTATAATCCATCTTCCCATGGCTTAGTTTGATGGATTATAAAACAGAAACTCTTCTTCATGGTTCTATTTGAGGCATCCCACCATGGAAAAAGAGAAGGAGAAAAAGAAGTAACAAAGGGAGAGAAACTACCTTGCAATCAAGCTTCCTTCAAGAGCCCTTCCTTTTCCCTCTTCCTCCTCTTTAAATTTCAAATTTCTCTCCTCTGATCTGGACCCAAATCAGCACCAAAAATTGCATTAAAACCATGGAAAGATGAAGCAAGAAGGGGAGGATGAAGTTTCAAGAGGAAGGAGCATGAAAATCTTACACTTTCTCACCTTTCCTTGGCTTTTCTTTCTCCAAAATTCCCTCTCTTTTGTGCGCCTTAGGAGCTGAGAATTTTCTCTGAAAATGAGCAGAAGAAAGTCAGTTTAGGGAGGGAGAGGAAGAACGTGACTTAAAAAGAGAATTTGGAAGCTTCCTTTTTGCAATTTGTTTCCATTTTTGCCCTTCCATAATGGCATTTCCGGTTTGGCTTCATTTTAACTCCTTTTTTAGAACCGTTTTTTCCATCATAAAATTTAGATTCCTAATTTAATAAAATGCCTTTGGAATCACTCAAATTAGAGCTAAAACCTTCTCGAATGAACCGGTCAAAGTTTAGGTCAATTGACATCGGAATGAGTACACCGGAAGGGCTTTACCAGTCCCGGGGCTTCCCATGATTTTTAAGGCCTTTGAGAACCTTGAGCGACTCAAAATTTCCATTTAAAAAGTCCTCCTAGGTGTTTTTTTCAAAATTACACTTATTTACGAAAATACCACTGGCATTTCGGCAAATTTTTTGAATCACTTCGACCCCAGTTTCTGGGCAACTTAAGGCTCAAATCCTCATTTTCTATTATTTAAAATTTTATTTGGCCTTGAATCACTCATAGTAGAGAACTTGCTTTTCAAATCGGCCTGTTCTAGTGATTGTACAATGTACCGGACGTTACACATAAGATCCTGCAAAACTCAAAGTATCTAATTTTTCTCGTATCAGTCATTGTAGTTAAGACTTATACACTAGTTCTCATGAAAAATCCAGAGGGAAGAAGAGACAAAAACATAAGCAAGCAAAGAGCACTATAGTCCAAATCAAAACCAAGACAAAGACAAACCAATTTATGGAACATTATTTTTTATACCATAGCATTAGCACATAAAATCATTACTTTGTAGTTTATAAACAAAAAATTCAATTTTAAACCTAGTGGCAATGTATTTTTTGTTTATAAATGTTCCAAAATTAGTACCTAGTACTACTAGGTTTAACATTAAATTTTTTTTATAATAATTTTGTACTTTGCAATTTAACTCTTAAAGTTTGGGAATGTTAAACTACAAAGTGATTTTTATTTTATAAACCTGAAATAAGTATTTTCTAGTTTATAAATAAAAAATATTTTGTAGTTTAACTTCTAAAATTTTAAAATGTTTCCTCTTATTTAAAACACCATAAGAAAACAATAGAACTTCCAATATATCTTCAGAAGTTATTGACCTATGAAAGGAACCAATAAGCTTACAAGAGATCTAAAACAATGATGAATTCCTTGCTTTGGAAAACATTAAAACAGCCCAAATGCATGTAACATAGTAAGTAAGCACCTCAAGCACATGTATAATGTAATATCATATATAGATAGCACTTAATTTATATCACAAAGTGCCTATAGAGTCCATGTTTCATAAATTCAACACTTTAAGCAGTAAAATTTACCGACATTAAATGTTAAATTTATTCAATTTTGATTAAATGAACCATATCAACCTTCCAAATTTATCTTCCATCTTTATTACATATGTTCATACAGAATCATCACCAAATGAGGCATGAAATTAGGATATAAACCATGCATCACATAATAGCCCAAGTTGCACACTTTTTCTAACTTTCATAATTCTATCACAATTTTGGAAAATTCATAACTTGAGCTAGAAATTTTCAAATCATGCAAACAATGAATTTTTGGAAAGCTCAGGATATTATTTGACTATTACACAATTTTTAGATAAAAAATAGCATTTGACCCACAAAATCCTAATGGAATAGTAGCTAGGTCAAGATTTCGAACTAGTGCAGATCTGGAACTTTAAAACTCTATATCTCACACTATAGAGCTCCAAATTAAGCGATCTCAGTGGCTATGGAAAGCTTATGATGCCTACCATATTCTTGTAAAATTTTATGAGCATTACACTTTGTTTGGCCCCTTAAAGATACTAAAAACCAAACTGACCAAATGAACAGTACACTGATGGTTTCTACTAAATTCAACCAACTTTGAAAAATCATAAATTCTTTAGGGCTCCAAAAATTTTGTTCTTTGACTCTATGAAAATCTCTAAATCTAAATGCCTGCCAAATTTTATCCATTTGGTCTAGTTTTGGTTCAAGGCAATAATATAGTCTAACATGAGGAACAAATGGTTCCCAATGAGCCAAAATGGCTTTTCACATGTAATGAGACCATTTGAGCATGTCTAAAACCTCAAACACAACATATAGAAGCATGATAATATGTCCAAATTATCATGGAACTCAAAATCACACTCTCACTTGTTCATATACACTTCCATCCCATAGCTCAAGTATGTCAAAATTTCAAGATTCCATACATTTGGTTCCAACCATGGTTTATACAACATATTTACATACTTTTATACATGGGCAAAGAGTTACACCTCATAAATACCATATACATTTATACTTTGACATAAATTTACATGAAAAGTTATTCCATTGTCAAAATAACACAAACTAAGCTTCTTGGCCTCCATTCTTGACTCTATCAGTGTTACTTAGACAGGGTTAGATAAAAGTGGGGGAGAGTGAGATTCAAAGAATCCTAATAGCTCATTCACCCTTTCAAGTAGCCATATATAGCATGTTATCATGTCAAAGAATACAAGCATGCATCAAATGCTTCCAAGAACCAAAATAAGCATGTTTTCAAGGTCACATAAACATGTCAAGATCAAAATCAAGCTCTAGGGACTTTTGGTCTAGCCTCACCCTATTATTTGGGACTTTTGGATTAGCCTCACTCATTCTTAAGATTTTTAGCCTTGTCTCACCCATCTTTAGGGACTTTTGGTTTTGTCTCACCTAATTTAAGGGACTTTTAGCTTCACCTCACCTAATTTAAGGGACTTTTAGGACAACCTCACCCATTAAGAGTAATTTGACATTCCAAATACAATTCAAGCATAATGGCATCAAAGCATCAAACAATAGCTAGATATATGTTTCATAATTCAAACATACATACAAGCATTCAATGACAATCAAATAACTAAGAAATGCATACAAAAATGGATGAATTACTACCTTAGGTCAAGAAGCACAAATTCTCTCTTGGTTCTCTAGCTTCTTGCTTCAACCTCACACATACACTTGGAGAAGGCTTGGTTTGCTTGGCTTAGACATATCAAACAAGACACAAATACAAAAATGGAACCATCTTTAGTGTAATGTTCGGTTTTCTTTAAAATGACAGAAACAAATACATTTTCAAAGAAAGTCTCCTAAAATGAATTAGTTGAGGCCTAAAAAAAGTAGAATAATAATCTAGACATTAAATAACGAACTTAAGAGGCCAGAGGTATCTTGAAACGGTGGCTAAAATGGCCAGATGAAATTTAACAAAATGGTTACGGAACGTAATGATATTTTCGTAATTTTGGGTAAATTTTAGAATTCTCATAGGAGGGCTATTTAAATGGTAAATTTGAGTTCTCTGAGGCTCTTAGAGGCCTTGAAAACTATGGGAAGCCTTAAGATAGTTAAAACCCCTCCAATATATATTTTCTAACGTCAATTAACCCGAACTTTGACCCTTTCGTTTTGGAAGATTTTAGTTCCAATTTGAGTGATTCCAAAGGCATTTTAAAAAATTTGGAACCTAAATTTTATGATGGAAATGGCGATTCTTAAAAAGGAGCTAAAACAAAGCTAAAATGAAAATGCCAAGACGAAAGGGCAAAATTAAAATTTTTAGGAAATGGAAGTTTCTTCAATGCTCTTTATATCTCACACTTCTTCTCCCCCTTTCTAGACTAACTTATTTCTGGCCCAAACCAAAGAAAGAAGCCAGCTCTTAGGAGCACAAGAAGAGGAGATTTTGAAGAGAGAAAAAGCAAGGAAAAGGTAGGAAAATTCATGAAAATTCAAGCTTTCTCTTTTGCAAGTTGCTATTTCTCCTTCTCTTCTTTATTTTCATGGGTTTGATGATATTTTTGGGTTTATATTGAGGACAAAATAGAGGTGAAAATTTTGAAATTCAAGGGAGGAGGCCAACCAAGTGAAGAACAAGCCAAGAAAAATAAGAATATAAGGTATTTTTGCTACTTTTTAAGCTTAAGCCTCCTTGTTCTTCTTCTCTTCATTTTGCCTCATGTAAGACCAAACCTAAAGGGTTGAGTTTCTAGCTAAACCAAGGATGAGTCTTAGGAAAATGAGGGAGGAGAACAAAAATATATAAAGGAAACAAGAAATTAGCCATTAGATTTTAAGATAGAAAAGTTAGGGTTTCATAGGTTTCCTTGAAAATATGATTTGATACAATAATTCCTATGCCTAAATGAGTGTTTGAATAAGGTCCTAAGATCTCTAGAAGGCTCCTCACATGCATCTTCCATCAAAGAAAGCAAAGCAATTCTAAGGATACTAAGAAGAAGCATAGCCTCGGCCTAAGAGACTTAGGGCTCCTAGAGGAAGTTTTAATTTGTTCCAAGCTTATGTTTGAGTCACATATGATGGAAGAGGATGAGAGGAAGCCTTAGAAGAATTTAGAAGTCATAAATAGTGAGATGGTATCATAGGTTCCATATTATGGCCTAAAGAAGCAACACCTAGTTAAGCTCCTTGATTTAATTGTGTGATGACTCCAAGAGGCTTAAAGGGAGTCAAAAATCATAAATGAAAGGAAAGAATGGAGCCAAAAATGCAAATTATGGATGTTGCTTCATTAGGTGCATTTTGAAACCATAAAAGAGCAAGTAAACCAAGTTAGTGTTTAAAGAAGATGTATAGCCTTAGGAGTAATTTCAAGAGCTTAATTGGCTTCCATATATTGTGTTTAGGCCAAAGGAAACAAGTCTCACATCATTGTGAGTGTGTGGCCGAAGAAGGGAGTGTATTTCCAAAAGGAAAAGTGTGTTGTTACAATAAAAGTAGCTTTCTCTTTTCCATCATGCATGAATGGGTGCTTATTTTATCTTTGAATGTGTATATGTGTGTTTTAAGCAATGAAAAATGTTTTAGCATGTGGCTATATGCCATGGTACCATGATGTTATATTATGTTTTCAAATGATGTTTAGTATGATTGCTTGGGTTTGCTTGATTGTGGTGAAGCCAAGAACTCTTAGCTATAGTGAGAATGAGCCAAGAACCCTCAAAAGTGGTTAAGACAAAGTAAAGAGTTTTCCAAGAGTGAGATTGAGTTCAAAAGTTTTTAAGAAAGTGGGTGAGGTGTAACACCATACTTCTAGGACTCAATTCATACAATTCCCATGCCTCATCTTATGTTTGTTCTATAGAAACAATATAGTGGCATAGGGAGTTATGAATAAAAATGCATTTCTCTACAAGTAAAATTTTTCTTTCGGAGTCCCGTAGGCCATATGAAAGCATCTATCACTTTCTCATACTTAAACACATGAATATAACTCATTTCCATCATCAAATTTCGCCTACAACTCATGGAAAGCAAAGGAGCATATGAAATCCGTGTTTGCATTTTCGGCCAGGATTTCCTCTTTTCTGTCACAAACTTTGGAAAATCATAACTAAATTTAGAAAAATCAAAAACATGCAATCATAGTTATTCTGGAAACCTTAGGATGTCTAGTTCACATTAAAAATACGCCCAGGTCATAAAATTCATCACACAGGACGTTTGACATCCAAAAAACTCCAGAGTCGCTGGCTGCCTGGGCTGTGGTTCAATTTACTGATACAAATTTCTGAAATTCATAACTAATTCTATAAAAATCAAAATCACACAAATTCGGTCATTCTGGAAAGCTACAAATGTTAAATTGATACTAAAAATAATTATAGAATGAAACCAATATTTTTAGTTAGCTGGACCCTATGGAACAGTAACCGGACTCATGGGGCGCTACTGATACTGACAGTTAACTTCAAACATGCATAACTCACTGCTCAGACCTCCAAATGAGGTGATCTCAGTGGACACAGAAAGCTTATGACCTCTAGTTTGTGCATGAAAATTTTCATAAGCATTGGACACCATTTGACCATCGGGTAACATAGAATTCAAAATTGCCAGTATGAACAGTACCCATACCAGAATCCATGAAAAATCCCAACTTTGAAAATTTCTCAAATATTCTCTAGGTCTCCAAAAATTATGATATTTAACTTCTCAAAAAGCTCTTAATGAGAACTAATTTCATGCCAAGTTTCAGGGCAAGACTAACTCATTTGGCCAAAAAATGGCGTAGGGTTCCATTATGGTCAATTTTGGCTCTATATTGGGTACCAAAATTGCCAAATGGATTCCCCTTGGTCTTGGTACCCTTTTGGGCAAGTTTAAAAGTACATTTAAGACTTGTGTGAGCTACCCAAATGGTCCCAAACCCCATGCATCTCATTTTGGCCATTCAACCCACATTTATGCACACTTCCATCGTACTTTCATATTGCATAATTTGGCATCTCATGCTCAAAATGTAGGCTAGAAGTCATACATCATATTCATACATTTAAACATTATATAATATTATATTTACATGTGTCTCAAGAGTCATGGTACATTTACAACAACATATACATCAAAAAACATAATTATGGTTCAAAAATGGCTAAAGCTAGACATAGACTTGTCATTCTTCCTTCTTCATTGATGTTGGCTCCCTTCACCATAGTTACTTAGTCCACCTAGCATGTTAGATCATTGGAGAGGAGGGAATGAGATTCAAAGAATCCCAATAGCTCATCTCCCATTCAATCACACATAATATGTACAAAGCAAGCTTTTTAAATGCATGTATGGAAAAATGGAAGTCATGGAAATTTTTCAAAGCAACCTTGGCATGTGAATCAATCATACAAGACATTCAAGAGTTCCCCAAGTGTTTGGATTGGCCTCACACTTCTCCTCATGGATTTGGACTTGCCTCACCCATTCTTTAAGAGCTTTGGACTCAACCATACTCTTGGGAACCCATTTTGCTTTTGGGAGACTCTTTGTTATGTCTCAACCAAGCTCAAGGGTTCTTGGCTCATCCTTACCAAAGGGAAGAGTTCTTGGCCTCTCCTCACTCAAGCAAACTCATACAAACATCATAGATTCATTTAAAACATAACATGGCATCAAGGATCATGGAATGTAAAGGCATGCTAGCATACTTTTCTTAGCTTGAAAATATACATACACACATTCTAAAACAAGCTAAACACACATCCATGCATGAGAGAAGGTGGAGAGAGCTACCTTGCACAATTTCACACACTTTTTCCTTAGCTTTCAAGCCTCCTCTTTTGGCCACACACCCACAATTTGGTGGAGATAGTTTCTCTTGGCCTAGATACAATTTATGGGAGCCAATTAGGTCTATGAAACATATTCTAAGGCTACATCACTTAATAAAACACTAGATTGCTCTATAGGCTACATTATGGTCCATAAAGGCACCTAATGAAGCAACACCTATCAAATGACTTCTAGGCCTCATTCTTTCTTTTCAATTATGATTCTTGACTCCTTTTAAACCTCTTGGAGTCATCACATCATTAAAACAAAAGGCCTAATATCATGTTACTTCCTTAGGTCACAATATGGAACCTAAAGCACTAACTCATTCTCTAAGCTTCCTAAATTTTTCCCAAGGTTTCCCCACACATTCATTCATCATATATGACTCAAAAATGGGCTTGAAATAATTTAAAACTCTTCCTAACTATGCCATCCCTACTTGCCCGAAACTTATAGCATAAATGGGATTTCATGGCTTCTTGATTTTTCCTTGATGGGAGAACCATTTAGGGAGGTTGTTAAGAGTTGTAGGAGGTCAAGGAAACACTTAAATAGCCAATAGAACTCATAGATTAAATCAGTTTTTACAATCCCCTTATATGCTCTACACTTTTCTAACTTTTAGGTTCATGACTTTCCATGAGGTTTTGTTCATTTTCATGGAGGAAGAGGCATATGGGGGACCTCTTAGGGATCTTAGGAACTCAAGAAAACACTCATCTAAGCTAGGGAATTCATGGATCAAAATAGATTTTACAATGTCTCCATGAATCCCTCACTTTTCTATCTTGTGTTTTCATGCTTCTTTCTTTGATTTCTTTACACCTACTTGCTTCTCACACTCCAAAATCTATGAATCTCCCTTGCTAGGACTAGAATTCATCTCCCTTTGATTGGGCTCTATATGGGACGAAATTATCACAAGGAGGAGAAGGAAAGAAGAAGCATGGAAGATAACAAGTTACCTTGATTTCTTAGCTTTTCTCAAGAGCTCTCTTCCTTGCTTCAACTCTCTCCTTGAATTTCAAAGTTTACCCCCTCTATTCTGGGCTCAAAACAGAACCAAACACCTCACTAAATCCATAGGAAGAGAGGAGGAAAGGAGGGGAAGAAGTTTTCTAAAGGGAAGAGCAAAAGTTTCCATGAATTCATACCTTTCTCTTGGCATTTCTTCTTCCCTTGAGCTTGCTCTTGTGCGCCACTCTCTCTCTCTATTTTCTGGGCAGAAATAGAGCATTTTACTTAAAGGAGCTGCTGGAACGTGGATAAAAAGAAGCCAAAAGTCACTTTATGCAACTTTTTACATTTGCATTTTAGTCCCTTTTC